>JAVXUP010003398.1:0-70556 GCA_033070095.1 Escallonia herrerae | reverse complement strand
TTATCCCTAAGCTATACATTCCCAACTTAAGGTTCAGTTTACAAAACAATATCAGTCTAGTAATATCCCTACATCTAGTCCCCAGTTAATTAGCACAATGTTTCTTATTGCTTTGTATTAGCAGCTTTTTCTAGCTCCTAATACTCCAATGTATCCACTGCTTGGTCACCTGAGATAGGCTTTTCATGGATTGACTTTGCTACTTAAAGATTCTAGCATTTTTTTCACCCCATATCTTGTACACAGTGACTGTAGCTCCTACTTCCATGAACTTAGCATGAAGGTGTTTCACAAGTTATATGTCATGAAAGCTTGTTTATGTGAAATAGTTTAGCTAAGGCCTTTGCTTACACATCTAGAACTTTTATTCTCACTCACCAAAACACTTACACACCTGCACATGAATAAACTATCTCGTCTCCTTCCCCTTGCACTGAATCCCTCCCTCCCACACATGTGCTCACGCGTGCACACACACGATGTATAATTACAAACAACTGCATAAATTATACATGCCTTTGGTCGCAAGCACTGAACTCACACACATAGCACACTCTGCACCTTCACACCCTTGCTTCACATATCTACAAAGCGCACCCGCACACAGACACACACACACACACACATAGCTGCACAAATTACACAGGCTTCTACTCGCACACACTAGACACATTCACAATAACTTGGTTCAATAAAGTCAAGTCAACTCCTCTGCATTCACTGAGACCAGCCTATTCTGCCCTGTTACGCACACCCCCAAGGTGCGCGCGGGCGCACACACACACATACACGCGCGCGCGCACGCACACACACACACACTGTGTGATTACACAGTATTGCACAATTATACGTGCCTTTGTTCACACACATTGAACTCACACACATAGCACACCCTGCACCTTCACACCCCTGCTTCACATATCTAAAAAGTGCACACACATGCACAAATTGTAAAATTGATGAACAACCAAAGTATTAAAAGATAAGTGATAGGGATTGCCATTATTATTACAAGTACAAAATGGGCGGCAGAGCGAAAGTAGAAAACGGACGATGGTGTTTCAAAGTACATTGTTGATGCATGTTGAGATGTACATTAGAGACGTTCTCTATGCAGTGCTTCATGGCTGCATTTATCCGTGAGTTTTAGGTTAGGTATTTATCCATGACCATACCTTGGATTTATCCTCTTCTTTGATTTTTCAATCCCCCATCTATACGCTGTCTAGGTTAAAAATTTTACCGCAATTTTCATAGGTGAGCTAGGCCAGCCTTTAGAGATTTGATCCGAAAATTGAGATAATTTGCTTACGATTGACACTGTGCTATAAGTTTCACTTATTTATTGTCGAAGCTATTAAGGATATAATTCAGTCTCCCACCGTGTACAGGTACCAAAACATTAAAATCATTACTGTGTGAGGTTGAGTTAATTCAATAAGGATATCGCAAAAGATTATAAGGTACTCAGTTTTCTTTTAGTGCTCAGTAGGGGTTACTTTCTAGTAGGTTATTCTGGTTTTGAAGAGTGTTGCTGATACTAGACTGTGGTACAGGTCGCAGGCCTTCAGTAGAGTGTGGTACTAATGGGTTTGTTGGTGGTTAGGGGCTTATGCAAATCTGGAATAGGTAGTGGTTGTCTTTTGAGGAATGAGTAGGGTTAGGCTTATTGGGAATGAAGGGTTGGAATGAGCTGGTAGGCCTAGAATGAAGAGCTTGGTAGAGTGGCTTAGAGTGAATTCTAATTAACATCAGATCCATTAAAATGAGGGAATTCCAGTTAAGGAGACGGTTTTTTTAAGTTACCTTGGGTACAAGTTACACGTTGAATTTGCTTCCCCAAACTCGATGTTGCTTTAGAACTGTGGGATGCTAATGATTTAAAATCATTACTGTGTGATGCTATCGTTGAATGATATCTCGTTCTAAGTAATAATCTTGCCAATAAGGTTCACCTTCTTATAGGCAAGGCATATAAAGTACTTTAGAGTGGTTGTCGCCTTCTGCCAACTAAAAGCCCTGGACTCTAGTGTCCAACACACATATTCAGCTCACTCTTCCTATCCACTACACTGGAAAGAAGCCCCTCATTCAGTCAAGCACGTGCAACCTCTGAACCTCAACAACAAACCTCACGCCTCCATAACTTCATTTTTCTGTTTCATTATGTTTTCCTTATAGAGTTCTAATTTCTTGCCATATAGCATACATTCTCATCTTAATACATTATATCACAGTAACAATATTCAAAGTGAAAAGTGTTGGGGGGGGGGGGGAACCCATTGTTTGCAAGGAAATTTTATGGCACATTTAACAGGTCAAGTTTAGTCCATAGCTTCCGGAAATTCTAGCCCGCCCTGATTAAAATCCTTTGAAGTCCAACCACTGAATAGCCCTACTTTCTAAACCAAGCTCCAACTATTTGGAAAATATGAACTTTATTTATAACAGAATTCCACCCAACGGAACTCGATGTTACTTTATATCTAATCTTTTTCCCCACAATCGCTCTCTTTAGCCAGGCTATTCATGGTCCAAGCTAGAACTACTATAAGTGCATCATAATTTTAGTTCTAATTAAGGATACGATTGTATTACATAGATTGCCGGTGGAGTGTTGCTTTTCAGATAGAGATTTCATTTGTAAATGTCCATCGTATATATGTTGCACTGAACAAGTTTAATTTCTTTAGCTATCTTATACTTGCTTCTTGAGAGGCTAAACATGATTGAGTAATTTGATTGTACGCGCATTTGTGATAAGAAAAAAGATGTAATTGATTGTGGTGGATTGCATGGAGTATTTAGATCGAGGTTTGAGCAGCATCTTAACATGAATATTTCAATTCCTCTTTTCATTTTTAATGCAGGCTTGCGATCATTGTTCTTTTAGTTGTGGTGTTCTTGGATGCGATATATATGCGGATCATCTTTGGACATGATATGAAGCAGGCAGTCGATATTTTATGTGTCACCGACAGGATGGTTTTCTTTTTTGGCATCAACATGTGCATTGTATAGTTCTAATTTTTACTTAGAATATATGTCAAGCGTTGTTGTAAAATGTACTTATGTCCTCGCCTTGTAACCAAGTAAATCTTTGTAATGGATAGCATTAGTTTTATATATTAAATTAAAACTTTTTCTACTATTTGTCGTTTAATCTTTCTATTATTTGTCATTAATTAAAATCTTTAGAATTTGATACTCATCAAAGAACAAAATATTCGTCGCTAAAGGGGCAACAAGTAATGACAATTTTTTTTGTCGGTGAATGTAATTTTTTAACGACAAATTAGAGATGTCAAGAAAGATTTGTGACGATCAATGTTTATTGTGACGAATTTGAGTTCATCAACAAATGCTACCATTATTGACGAAGAAAGTATGTCAAGGAAGAATTTTTTGTTTTCTTGACAAATTTAAAATCGTCAACAAATGTCACTATTATCGACGAAGTAAGTATGTCAAGGAAGTTTTATGACGATCAAAGGTTTTCTTGACGAACATGAGTTCGTCAACAAAGGCAACATTTAGCGACGAAAAAAAGATGTCAAGGGAAAAACGACTGACGATGGATGACTCATTTGTTGACAAATCCAGGTTCGTCGACAAATTAATTCATTCTTGACGAACTTGAACATCCAGCGACAAATTCGAGCAACCTATGACGATGAAATAGTTCGTCGTTAAATATTGGACATGCCTTGACGAAGTAAAAAATCGTCAACAAATCTACTTTTTGTTGACGAACACATGTATTCGTCGAAAAATACATTTCTTGACGACAAGTCTTTGACGAACTGCGTGACGAACTTTTTTCATCACTGAATGTCTTTCTTGACGAATAAGAGACCTTTCTCGACGGACCGTGTTCGTCGTTGAAGGCCAATTTTCTTGTAGTGTACATTGTAAATGTATATCATGAGATGGAGATATATAGCTAGGTTAGATAGGACAACACTACTCACTTGTAAATATCAACATTTGAATCAATACAACTGACTTTCACAATAATAATAATAATAATAATAATAATAAAGGATAGCTTCTGAAATGGGGTTAGTAGACATATTAAAAGGATAAACCGGATAGCTTCCGAAATTTGTTTACAAGTGTTTATTATGACTGAACCTACTTTGTATACGTAGCGATTAGCGAGGGAAAATCCTGATGAACAAGTAAGGTGTCAATAATCTAGAGTAACAGTAACATAAGTTTCAATGAGGGGCTTAAGTAGAATTTTTTTTACTAGCACCCCCTTTTTTAATAATATAACTTGGCAGGTTTTTACTCTAGCCCTTGAGCTGCTGCTAGTGTCTATCATCATGCAGGAAATTAAATATAGCATGTGGTAGTTAGAAGTTTTCATCCTCCGGTTTGACTTTTTTTAGGTTTAACCAACTCAATCAAAAAAAATAAAAATGTAAGCCTTTATCGGTCCAACCCACTTAAATTAAAAAATGGATTAGAATAGGTTGAGCTCATATTATAACGGTCACGTTAGGTCGGAATTTTAAAACTCATGGGTAAAAACTCAAATTTATTTTACTGCTTTAATAAATATGAATCACCACTAGTGATTACACTGTCATCTGCCGCCATTTGACACCATTGGCAATCGCGGCCACCGTTGGTAGCCACCACCACCACCAGTGGCTGCCATCCTCTCCGCGAGCCTCCAACTATTGCCAAAGGTGGCCACGCCACTGCCAACACAGCCGCCAACCTCGGCCGCTGCAGTTGTCGCCACCAATCGACAGTCTCCTCCATCACCAGTCGTCCACCACTGCCCGCAGCCTCCTCTATCGTCGGCCGCTGCCTCCACCACTTGCAGCCCACCACCGCCATTGGCCGCCACCATCGCTAGCAGCTACCACTAGCCAGCACCATCTATTTGTATTAGAAAAAAAAAAAAGAATCTTACTTTGTTTTGATCAATCCATCGTAACTCAAAAATATACATGCAATCCAATCCAAGCCAAGCCAAGCCAAGCCAACCCATCCCATTTAATTCAATATTTTCTTGGGTCAAAGATCGTTGGTTTTAAAAGCACATGGAGTTTGTCATGGGTTGGGTGAACTTTACCCAAACAACTCAAGTTGCAGCCTACCTGAGATCGGTTGCATTGCCCCAGTTTCTCGTGTAATGCAGTCATTCCTGGAAATGTAATGATCTGTTAAAAGTGATTTTGGCCATGAAATAGTCTGAAAGGATATCTTAGATTAGTTTCTTTATGATAAACTTTTGTTAGAGACATAGCTATATCCATATGCAGTTACACACACACACACACATATATAGAGAGAGAGAGAGAGAACAAGGAAGTCAAACGTCAAACATCCGAAGAGAATGGATAACTAACGTCCACCCCTATCCCAATCGTGGCAATAATGGCGAAGCTCACCATGCTTTACGGTTGTCGCCATGGACACCAAGGCTCTAGCTGCCGAGGTAATGCATGCCCCGACCGCCGACTGAAATGTTGCCTCTAAATTAAATCCCGCAGACAATTTTTGTTAGCAAGAACACTAATCAATTTGGCTATATGTCTACGATAAAGTACTTTTAATGAGTTATTCCAAGTTATCCTTACCCACTTAAAGAAGTTGCTACAGGGCTTGAACCAGAATACTCTGTTGCTCAAGCCAAGCTCAGCCATCTGCTTCCCACTGTCCTTGTCTTCAGCAACAAGGATCGCCCTTCATCTGAGACGGACTACCGTCCCCTCGAATCGGATGCTACTTCAACGGCACTGATATTTGACATGCCCCGTTCAACTGTAGCTCTTCTATCGCATCATGCTAGTCTTCACTCGCAAGAAAGTTGACATTTCTACTTAGAAACTCATTAAGCGTACCATCAATATCGCTAGCTTCAGCCAAGGAACTCAGTCTACTCCCAATTATATCAGTGTTGACCTCATGCTTGATTTTGTTCACAAGTCCACCATTTTGCATGTTTTTAAGATCGATGCATTTTTCTACCTACACCACATTGGAAGCTCTCAGGTTCATCCTAACAAGGTTGTTCCCTCAATCTTTTCGATGTCTTGTGTTAAACCGTGACAAGACGGGGAGGAAAAAAAGTGATTAACATCCATGTCACCTCAGTTCCTTCTTAACATGCCAATTTTTGTATGGCTGAGACCGCATGCATTGAGACCCTTGCAAAGGATGGGGAAACATGCACCACATATACTCTGCCAAACTCCCTAGCTGGGAGGAATTCTTAGGGGATGGTTCCAGTTCCAAGTCCACAAAGAAAAGAAAAAAATTAAAGATTAATTGTATCTCTTATTTCACTAACCATATCTAATCAAAATAATTGGGTTGGGGCCAACAATTGCTCCTAGCAAGAGAGTTTCATATACCTCCCGAAAGAGTGAGTTGCATTTGTTGTTCTTAAGGGATGCTGCCAAACACATACTCCCTATATAGCAAGATCAAAAACAAATTCAGAATCAAAAACTGAAAAATAGCGGCTACAATATGTTTAACAATATAAGCACACTTTTAAACTGCCAATATTACTCACTTTAGTAAGATAATGAAGTTGGAAAGTCTTGAAATCGCAACCAGAAAGTAAAAATATCAACGTGCTTAAAAAATAAATAATGAGCTAACTAAACTATTTTTACGATGCAGGCATACTTATACTGCACAAATACTTACCCCATGCTAGGTTGTTCTACGGACGGCTCGAATCAGATTGTTTTGGTGTCAACAAATCACCACCCACGTCCCCGTTTTGAACTGCCCACACACTGTCTTGCTGCGTCGTTGTCCTGTTATTATAGGCATATTGATAATGGATATCGCGTCCCATCGCTTGACTTGGCGTCCCTATCAACTGCCCAGGTACAACCCTCGAAAAGGGATGAGGAAAAAATTCAGGAAATATGTTTTCTAGGGTTTGACTATGAAATCCAACATTGTCATAAGAGCTCAAAAGTGTTGCTGAGTCCCCATGGTAATGGTAGAAGCTGTCCACTTCGATGTGCTCGTTCTCGATGAGAGGTGCAAAGTTTTCTCCTAACAGCATGGTGGAGTACGAAATGGGCATTTGCTGAGTAACTACTGAATGTGGAGTTTGAGCAATGCTGCCATCTGTTTCTTGTGCCTCAACTTCATTATCCTGGTCTTGACTTTTTCTGCCCTTCAGACCACTGCGTGTGTTCTCATAAATTCTGCACAAAACCCAATCATCCAACTACAAAGAAGCCATAAAATGAATCGTTAGCTGTGATGGATCAACAATCAAAGGAAATTCAAATATATTGCGCCTAATGCAATTGAGAACGCTAACTCCATTCCCAGTTGAATGCTTTCTGAAGGTACTCATACAAAAGAGCGATAAGATTAAGGGTTTAGATTTTTTGCATAACGTGGTTTGTGTTCTAGGATTTAGTATACAACGAGAAGAACAATATTTGAACGTACCCTCATTCCATGTGCTCCCCTTTCTTGTCTCTGGGGTGGATTCAGAAGTGTGAACTCATGCATAATCCAATTGGTTTTCACCCCCTTTGGTGGTTTCCCGGCGTAGAAAACTAAAGACTTTTTAGCACCTTCCTTCTGACCGTTGAACTTGACAGCTTTATCCGCACCGGTGGCCTTCCAATATCCATCACCGGCAGCTCTATTTGGCCGATTTCCATTCCTGTACTTCCGTTCCCTTGGGGTGAAGAAGTACATTTCCTTCTGTCCTCTTGACAGGTACATGTCTATATAGCCACAAGCGCAAGAGCAATCGTCCGACCCACAAATGCATTAAAAGTTAATACTATTTGATCAACTATTTTATTCGAATAAAAAACGCAAAAGAAAGTTTGCAACATCGTAGATTAACAATTAATGTATGTGACGCAAAATCTAAAGTTTTGAGTTTAGCATTAAACAAGGACTTCTATTGGCTATAGAAGTCTCTGTCAAGTGGTACACGTACCGTAGGGCTGAATCAACAATTTTTCAGCTGAATTTCTACGCTTTTGTCGCTAAAATTTTTTGTGACACTTGTTAACCAATTGATGACAAAAGTCTGCGATTTTACCAAAAAAAAAAAGATGCAAAGTTAGCAACATCCATGATGTAAGACATTTTAAGCATCACATCTGAAGCATGCATGAAAGCTTAGAATAGCTCGTGTCATTCGAGAAGCAAAAGAAAATCTCCTCCAGCGTTAGCAGCTCCTTTAGAACTAAACCACGTACATATTTATGGTTGATTCGTCTCGAAGGCACATGACTCGCCTTAATCCTTCCTGTTCAACCTATAAGTAATAACACTAACCGTACGTGGTATCTCACCCTCAACAACATATATTTTTAAGAACCCGAACAATTTAATTTTGGATCACTCGATAAACACAAATGGCATAACTGATTGATCTCGATATACTAGGGTTACTGCAAGGGAGCAGCTCCGATAACCATCACTAACTCGTTGCTACACCAGAAACTTGTAACTTTCTAACGTCCAACAATTGTTTGTAGCGATGACTTTGAAGGTAATACCAAAAACAAAAGGAAAAAGAAAAAGACAGAAAAGAACAAACTTTTTCGTACCTGCGAGTTCTTTCGGATTGAATTGGTACAAATTAACTTCGAAGATTTTGTTCGGCGGCAAATCTTCATTGTTGACCTTCTTCTTCAAGTAGTATTCAATAAGCTCTTCATCGAAGGGCTGAAAACGATAACCAGGCGGAAAGGATTCCAAGTAACGAGGATCAAAATTGCTACTAACGGCATTGCCATCAAGAGCTTGGGTAGGGATTGATACAGTGGTGATAAAGGATTGGCCCTCCATTGTACGACTCTGAGGAGTAAAGAGAAAGACCCGCAGGAGAACGGTAGAAGTAGGAGAGAGTATAGATTTGCGATTTGGAGTCAAATATGTTGCATGGATAGGCATGAATTTATAGTCAAATATCTTTTATATCAAATATTTGTCGCAAATAATTAGGTACCTAAAAAAATTATATTTTTGCCACTTTAATGGGAAATTTATATACAACACAAGGGCCGGCCTATTGAGACGAAAAACCTAATTGGAAAAAGTGGAACCAGACTACCACGGAAAATGGAGTATCATCGGTGTGTGTGGATCCGGTAACCTTGTTATCATGTCCATGTATGTGGTAAGGGTTCTTATATATAACACTAAAAGGTAAACCTATGCTCATTCTTCTGAAATACTTACTAATTTTCACTAAAATTCGTTCCTTTGCTAAAATTTGAGGGAAGCATCAATGGCAATGTCAGTAGCTAGTGCAAAAATGGAGGTTTTTTTTTTTTTTTTTCTATACAATGGAATTTTTTTCGTAACTAGCACGACGTACATTCGTGCACATGTTACAACAAGAAAAAGGGAATTTTCGGACGGACTTTTAGCAACGGACATAATTCTATTGCTAAAAGTCACTTTTAGCGACAGATTAATTCGTCGGTAAAGATCCGTTGTTAAATCTCTTTACCAACACTATGGACGGATAATCAACAATGAACCATTTTCCACCGCGAAAAGTATTGTTTTGAAATTTTTTATGATTTTTAGCAACGGACTAATAAAACTAGAAAAACCCTACAATTCTTTATGTTGTCCCCACCGCTCACCGTTCCCCATCCTCTCCCCCTCTTTCTCTGCCTTTTAATCCCTTTCACACTTCCACCTCCCACGGCACCCCCCCACCCCCTGCTCTACTGCCGCTAGGGGCAGAACCACAATGGGTCTCTGCAACTTTCGAACCATAATGGGTCTCTTCAACTTTAGAATCCACGCACAACTCTCTCTCTCTCTCTCTCTGGTCTTTCTGACTTGTGACTCTCATTCTCTCTCCAATCCATACTCTCGACTCCACCGGCCGATGGCGGCGACCACTCTTCAACCCGATATCTCGAGTCTTGCAAATGATAAGTTCTCATCTCCTTCTCAACCTCGTTCTCTCTATTTAATTCCTCCTCCTTGCATTGATGCCTTTTCTATTCTTTAATAGTTCAATCCTTATTGTTTCTCAAGATTTTTTTTGTTAGGTTTTCGTTTTCATGTTTTTCTAATTGACTAATTGATTGTGTATATTTTTTTCAAATTAGGGTTTTAAAGTTTAGGGGTTGTAATTAGTGTGTTAGAATTAGGGATTTTATATAAAATCACTTTAATTAGGGTTTTTGAATTAGGGTTGATATTCTGTCGCTTCAATTTCCAACTGAAAATTGATTGGGTTCTCCAACTGTTAATCGATAGAATGGAAGGAAACTGGAATTTGTTTCTTAACTATATATATATATATATATATATATATATATATATATATATATATATATATATATATATATATATATATATATATATATATATATATATATGATGTGTGAGACGCCAACTAAGACACCTTCTCTCTAGAACCACTGGTACAACTAAACAGAATGTCGTCGGCAAGTTTGCTAGGAGTTTCGCGATGATCATCAAGGCTGCGAGGACCAATTAAAGACAAGTATGCCGAAGAGTTTGTTGAGGAGGGCTGGAATAAAACCCATGCCAGTAACACTTTAGAGTTTTATTTCCCAAAGGATTATGCAATGTCAGTGTCTCTGGACTCCAAAAAATTCAAAGACGTAAATGATGTAGGACCGGAAACAACATTAGTATCAAGCACGAGTCTGGGAGGAATCTGCTAGAGTTAAAGAGATCATTGAGAATTTAAAGGCTAAGATTGAGGCCTTAAGACAAGAAAATGGGGAATTGAAACAAGAATTGAAGGAGAAGAATGAACAGATCAAAAAGATCTCCATCTCTCCTTCTTGAAAGCAGAGATCATTTAATGCTGGGGAGGAAGAAGAATTGGGGGCACGTGAATCTCAATGCGTAATTCAAGTACTGATGATGAGATGAATCCAACGGCTGACAAGAGCCCCAGGCAACAAAAGTTTAAAAACACATTAGTAGGTAATCTGGAGGATTTTCCTTCTTTATCCTCATCTTCGAAGGTTATCACAGGAAAGGGAAACCTTAATCTAGAGCAGAACGAATTACGACATCGGGTGTCTTATGCTACAATAAGAAAGCCAAATCGGGGATATGATAAAGAAAATGGTTGGAGTTTATTACTCTGCAAGAAATTAATGGATTAAAAGGGGTTGAATATGTGGTGGATGATGTAGACACAGAAATTAAAAATTGGAAAATTTATCTAATTGTGTATGGGATAGGTGCAGGACCCCTGATTCATGTGATACAAGGATTTTTGGAAAGAAAATGGAAACAGTTTGGATCATTCTCGTGCAGCATACTCAAAGGTAAGTTCTTGATTCGTCCTAATGACATTATGGTAAAAGAAAAAAATTCTAGAAATGAGACCCTGGTTCTTTGACAACAAGCCTGTAATAGTGAAACCCTGGACTGATTCTATGTTTATTGAAAAAGAAGGTATGAATGTGGTTCCTATATGGGTCAAATTCCCATGTTTGCCTCTGTAATTTTGGTCATAAAAAATGATAAGTGAAATTGCCAGTACCATTGGAAAACCATTGTATGTGGACCAAATAAATGCAAAAAATGAACGATTAGGCTATGCAAGAGTATGTGTTGAAATTGAGACTGATCAGGGATTGCATGAAATCATACCTTTAAGACGACCTGGAAATATGGTTGTGAATCAAAAAAGAAGTATGAGTGGATGCCTGTTAATTCAAAAATTGCCACACACATGGACACCAGCTAGTTAATTACTATAAGAAGGCACAGACTAAACAAGTACGGAGACTAAAAACTACTACCAACTAATAGAGAAGGGGGAACCATATTTTACAAATGAAAAGTGTAATAACTGCATGTCAAGCAGTGGGCTCTTACATCGTGTCTATTTCAAATAGCTTCTCAATTCTTGAAGACAAGATGGAAAATACTAATCCCATTGTGAATAATAAGATAATTGAGGTAAATGCCAAGGCAAATAGAACATCACGATCTAAAGAGCTAGAGAAAAAAGATTGAGATGTTACTGGATCTCAGTTGGTAAAGGAAAAGAATAGTAAAGGTAGACAAAGGACTGGAACATGATAGCATTATGTCACGGACCGAACTTTCTCGCTACGTCGAACCGTGCAGCACTTAGCTAGTGAGCCCCTTGCTCGTGCTAAGTCAGCCTTCCACTCGGGCTGGGCGATGCTAGAAGCAAAAGAACCAAGAGAAGAACACAAGAGAGTTTGGAGAATGTATGCTTGTATTGCTTGATTACAAGAATACTTGTGTGCTTTGGCCAAGTGAGGCCTTGGCTATTTATACTAGTCCACCTCTCGACGGACGGTGGAGATACATTCGATCCTACGGATCATATTTTGCTTCTAGAATTCTCTAGCTATTTACATGGTTCTCTACCATTCTAGAATATTCTTGATCTATCTCTTATGTACAAGAAGAGTATAGAATATTCTGGAGACTTTGCCCAGTCATCGCCTCATAAGAGTCCTCGTAAGCGTCCAGTAGGTGCCTACGTGGCGTTACTTCTAAAGTTAGCCTCCATATCAAAAATTGCGGGACATTCTCCCCCACCTAATCTCGCGACGCCCTCGTCGCAACTTCCTCGCAGTATCAGTCTACGATGTCTTGGAACTGCCAAAGATCATTTGCTAATTCCCATGTAGCTTCTCTCTCTGGCAATCCCTTCCACTTCACCAAGTAGTGCCGCGTTGGTGGAACACCTTGTCTTCATTCGAGCCTGTCGCTAAGCACATACTCAGCCTCATTGTCATAGGACTTCACCACTGCTGTTGGTGCTCTATGACTCTCTCCACGGCTTGGGTCTTCCTTGTCGTCATAATGAGGCTTAAGTAAACTGACATGGAAGACCGGGTGAATCTTCAACTTTGGCGGCAACTCCAACCGATAGGATGCTTTCCCAACTTTTGCCACGATGGGAAAGGGTCCTTCGTACTTTCGAATCAGCCCTTTGTGTACTTTCCTGAAGGACTTAAACTGTTGCGGAAGCAGCTTTAACATCACCATGTCCCCAAGGTTGTACTCTTTCTGCCGCCGCCTCTTGTCCGCCCACTTCTTCATCTTGCGCCCGGCTTTGTCAACGTAAGAGCGCGCCACGTCTGCTTGCTCGTTCCATGACCTTGCCACTTGCGCCGCCAATGGGCTTCTCCCCTTGTAGTCACCCGCCAACGTAAGGGGAGTGAGAGGTTGTTGCCCTATGGCAATCTCAAAAGGACTTTGGTTTGTGGCCTCATTCCTCATCAAATTGTACGAAAACTGAGCCACGTCCAAAAGTCTCGCCCAATCTGTCTGGTTGGCACTAACACAGTGCCACAAGTAACACTCAAGTAGAGCATTCACCCATTTCGTCTGTCCATCAGTTTGAGGGTGAAAGCTCGTTGAGAAGTGCAGCTCCGAGCCAAGGAGTTTGAACAACTCCGTCCGAAACTTACCCGTAAACCTTGGGTCTCGGTCGCTTACTATAACCTTCGGTAGCCCCCAATACTTCACCACGTTCTTCAAAAATAACCGAGCTGCTTTTTCCGCTGTGCAGTCGGCTGGGGATGCTACAAATGTTGCGTACTTGGAAAACCGGTCCACCACAACCATAATCGAGCCACATCCCTCCGATTTTGGCAAGCATGTAATGAAGTCCATGCTTATACTCTCCCACGGATGTGCGGGGATAGGCAAAGGCTTGAGTAATCCCCGCTGGCAATTGGTTTTCCACCTTGTCTTGTTGGCACACAAGACAAGTTTTCACGTACGCCTCCACTTCGTCCTTCATTTGGGGCCAATAGTATGACGCCTCCACCAAGGCGTATGTCCGTCGTTGCCCCGGATGACCTGCCCATGGAGTGTCGTGACACTCTCGAATGATCTTCCTCCTCAAGTTGTTCCACTTGGGAACATACACCCGTTGGCCCTTCGTGTAGAGAAGGCCGTCTTCCACCCAAAATCGTTGGGTTTGCCCATTCTCCGCAAGCTTGAGAAATTGTCTGGCTAAGGGATCATGCTCCATTCCCTCCTTGATTTCCTCCAGGATGTTTCCCTTTGCCTTTGACATGGCCGCTAATTCTGCCTTTAGACTTAAGGCATCCGCTACCAAGTTGGCCTTGCCCGGCTTGTACTCCATTACATAGTCGAACTCGGCCAAGAAATCTTGCCACCTAGCTTGCTTCGGACTCAACTTCCTTTGAGATTGGAAGTAGCTAGTAGCTATGTTGTCGGTTTTGATCAAGAACCGACTCCCCAACAGGTAGTGCCTCAACGTGCGTAGGCAATGAACTACTGCGGTCATCTCCTTCTCTTGCACCGTGTACCTCCGCTCGGTGTCATTTAACTTGTGGCTCTCAAATGCTATTGGATGCCCCTCTTGCATCAATACTCCTCCAATTGCAAAGTCGGATGCATCCGTTTGTAGCTCGAACACCTTCGTGTGATCGGGAAGAGCTAGAACTGGCTCTTCCGTCACTGCCTCCTTCAACCCCTCGAAGGCAGTTTGGCACCCCTTGGACCATTCCCATGCTTTTCCTTTCTTGAGTAGGTCCGTCAATGGGGCTGCCTTTGCTGAGTAGCCCTTGATAAACCGTCGATAATAATTGGCTAGGCCAAGAAATGACCGTAGCTCGGAGACCTTTGTGGGCGCCTCCCACTCCTTGATTGCCTTCACCTTCTCTTTGTCCATCTGAAGTGTTCCGCCCTTGATGATGTGACCAAGGAAGTGCAGCTCTTCCTTGGCGAACGAGCACTTTTCCCGCTTGACATAAAGCTCATTCTCTCGCAACACCTCGAACACCGTCTTGAGATGCTTCACGTGCTCCTCCAAGGTGTTGCTATACACCACAATGTCGTCGAGATAGACCACCACGAACCGATCAAGGTAAGGATGGAATATCTTGTTCATGAGTGTGCAAAATGTGGCTGGGGCGTTGGTCAAGCCGAACGGCATGACCAAGAACTCAAACGCTCCATATCTTGTGACACATGTGGTCTTGGGTTCGTCTCCTTCGGCTATGCGAACTTGATAATACCCCGACCGAAGATCCAGTTTGGTGAAGAACTTGGCCCTCCCAAGTTGGTCGAAAAGATCCGCAATCAATGGAATTGGATACTTGTTTTTGACCGTTACCTTGTTGAGTGCCCGATAGTCGATGCACATCCGCAACGATCCGTCATGCTTCTTTTGGAATAAGACTGGCGCTCCGTACGGTGCTTTAGAAGGTTGGATATATCCCGCCTCCCTTAGCTCGGTCAGTTGTCTCCGTAACTCTTCCAACTCTGGCGGTGCCATTCTATAGGGTGCCATTGATGGTGGCTTGGCCCCCGGCTCAAGCTCAATCTGATGATCTACCTCCTTCCTAGGTGGAAGCCGCTTCGGCAGCTCGGGCGGCATCACGTCCTTGTTCCCCGCAAGGACTTCCTCAATCTCCCTCGGTAGTGGTTCGGTTGAGTCCCCCACATGATCTTCCATCTTTAGGGCCGCCAAGTAGGTTGCCTCTCCTTTCTTGACTCCCTTCACGATTTGCATCGCCGACAGCTGCATGGAGGCTAGAGTCTAGGCGCTAGACGTCCCCGCCGACATAGGCACCACACACGACGCTCCCTTCTCCATGATATGCACCGCATTGCTGTAAGGCGACACAAAGGCATTCACTTGCCATAAGAAGTCAAGGCCTATCACGACCTTGAAGTCATCCATCGGGGCCACCGAAAAATCCACTAAGCCCCTCCATGAACCAAGGCACGTCTCCACTTGTCATGCCGCACCTTGCAGAGGCTTTGCGTTGGTGTTGACGGACTTTAGCCATCCTCTGCCGCCAACCACTTTGAGGCCTAGCCACTTGGCCTCTTCTATTGTGATGAAGTTGTGGGTTGCCCCCGTATCAACCATCACTTGCGTGGGCTTCCCGTTTAACTTAGCCTCCACATAGAGCAACCCCTTGCCCATAGAAGCTTGGCCCTCTCCCGTCGGAACCTTCGCCACGGCTTTGGCATGAAGTGCATTGAGGATTTGGAGCGAGCCCATGTGCACAGCTCCATTATCGGGCTCCTCGTCCCCCTCGACCAAGGCATTTAACTTGCCTTGTCGTGGGCAATCCCTTGCCCAATGCGGCCCTCCGCAGAAGAAGCATCCGTCCTTGGGTTTGCTTTTGGCTCGCCTCTCCTCTAGCTTTCCATGGCCCTCGGACTTGCTAGTGCCGGCTTGGTTATTCCCCTTGTACCACGCCTTGGGTTTGTCTCCCCCACCTTTGGCGTGGTTACCTTTCAAAGCCACTTGTGCATTCTTCATCTTCGAGGAGTCCCCCACTCTTGCATACTCTATTAACGACTCCGCCACCGCTATGGCCTCATCAATGTCCTTCACGCCTCGGCGTTGAAGTTCTTGCTTAGCCCAATTTTAGAGGCCGTCAACGAAGTTGAAGAGGAGGTCTTCTTCCGTCATGTTGGGAATGTGGAGCATGAGAGTAGTGAACTCCTTCACATAATCATGGATGCTACTCTTATGCTTCAACTCCCTCAATTTCTTCCTTGCTTCGTAGGTAACGTTCTCGGGGTAGAACTGCCTCTTGATCTCCTTCTTGAACACATCCCAAGTGTCTATGGTGCATAGACCCTTCTCGATATCATTGTGTTTTCTACGCCACCATAGAGTAGTCGTGTCAGTGAGATAGAGGGTGGCAGTTCTTACCTTAGCCTTCTCATCCATAATGCTAGCACCTTCAAAGTAGCGCTCCATATGCCATATGAAGTTGTCTAGCTCTTTCGCATCCCGCTTGCCGCCAAATTCCTTCAGCTTTGGCGCGTCCACCCTTGGACTATGAGTGACGACGGCTCCACCCGCAATGGCCCTCTTGCACATGGCCATTTCTTGCCTCGTCTCCTCCACGCCAACTTTAACCACGTCGAGTTGTTCTTGAAGATTCGCGAACAACTCCATGAATCGAGTGCGCAGTTCATCTTGACCCACCACGGCTTTCTTGAGCGACTCGAGCTCCTCCAACACATGATCCTCCAAGGTTTGGAGGTTTTGCTCGACATAGCCCAAGCGGTCTTTCACATAGCCCATGGTTTCCTCCAAGACACACGTTCGTTCATCCAAGGAAACGATTGTGTCTCTTGACTTGCTTTGGCCACGACCACCCTTCTTCCCACCGATGGGTGGTAGTGGATCTCGCCCACGTTCCGCAATGACATTCTCCTCGGTAACTCCGGATGCTCCAACGTTAGTATCCTTGCTTGCCATTGTTGCTCCTTGCTTGGCACGACCCCTCGTAACCAAGCTCTGATACCACTTGTCATGGACCGAACTTTCTCGCTACGTCGAACCGTGCGGCACTTAGCTAGTGAGCCCCTTGCTCGTGCTAAGTCAGCCTTCCACTCGGGCTGGGCGATGCTAGAAGCAAAAGAACCAAGAGAAGAACACAAGAGAGTTTGGAGAATGTATGCTTGTATTGCTTGATTACAAGAATACTTGTGTGCTTTGGCCAAGTGAGGCCTTGGCTATTTATACTAGTCCACCTCTCAACGGACGGTGGAGATACATTCGATCCTACGGATCATATTCTGCTTCTAGAATTCTCTAGCTATTTACATGGTTCTCTACCATTCTAGAATATTCTTGATCTATCTCTTATGTACAAGAAGAGTGTAGAATATTCTGGAGACTTTGCCCAGTCATCGCCTCATAAGCGTCCTCGTAAGCGTCCAGTAGGCGCCTGCGTGGCGTTACTTCTAAAGTTAGCCTCCATATCAAAAATTGCGGGACAATTAGCTAGCTAGAATGTGAGAGGATTGAATAATCCTGTGAGGCAAAGGGATGTCAAGAAAGTGTTGAAATCTGAAAAAAAAAATAAAAAAAAATTGGTGGGACTATTAGAAACAAAGGTAAGGGAAGAAAATATTCAAAAAATCAAAACAAAATGGACAAAGGGATGGGAGTTTGAGTATAGTGTCAATGGTAAAGGGGTTTCCAGGTTGTGGTTGGGGTGGAATAGCTCCAGTATCAAAATCAATCTGGTGAGCAAGTCAAGTCAACATATAACAGGGAATGTTATGATTAAGGATGGGAATTGGTTTTATTTTACATGTGTATGCTAATAACAAAGGTGAAAAAAGAAGAGTTCTGTGGCACAAGCTAGTAGCAGATACAAGCTATATTAGACAGAGGTCTTAGATAGTGGCTGGTGACTTCAATGTGGTTATAAATAAGACTGAAAAATGTGGAAGACTTGGAATTAATAAAAGGGATGCAGCAAAGGAATTCAACAGATGCCTATATGATAGTCAGTTAGAAGACATGCCAACAAGGGGTCTATATTACACCTGGTGTAACAACAGATAAGGGGTTTTAATAATTTGTAAATTGGATAGGGCATTGCAAAATGAAGGGTGGATGGAAACTTATCCTAATACCAAAGTTGAAGCTCAAGCTCCTGGGATCTCAGATCATGCAGTGATTAAATCAACATATTGTTGCGGCAAGAGAAAGGTAAGAGGCCTTTTAAATTTTTTAATTTTTGGATGAGCAATAGTGAATTTACTCCAATCCTGAAAGCTAAATGGGCAGAAAGATTTAAGGAGATACATGTATGCAATTGAGAACAAAGTTAAAAGTTCTAAAACCATTGTTGAGACAACTGAATAAAGCACATTATAGTAACATTTCTGCTAGAGTAAGCAGGAAGATTGAAGAACTGAAAGAGATTCAACAACAACACTTGATGTACCAAGAGTCCACAAAGATTCAAAAGGAAAAGGAACTTCACAGAGAGTACTACTTGATGCTTCAAGCAGAAAAAGCATTTTACTACCAAAAGGCTAGAGTTAAGCACCTTAGCTTGAAGATAGTAATATTGCTTATTTTTATAGGCAAATAAATGTACACAGAGCCCATAATAGGGTTGTGGCTATAACAACAGAGGATGGTATGCAGATATCTAGTACTAAAGAGGTACACAAAATGGCTATCAAGTATTTTTCTGAGTTCCTAGGGACATCTATGTCAGCTTCTGTGCCAGCTTCTGTGCCAACTCAACCTCAAATCCATGCAAGGCTAGAGTAGATTATCACGAAGCATATCTCAGAGGAGAATTAAGCCATGCTCAGTGAACGTATAGCTGAAAATAAAATGAAGGAGGCAATGTTTGCACTCAAGCCTAACAAGGCACCTGGACTTGATGGGTACACAGTAGAGTTTTTTCAGAAAACCTGGATGTTACGGGAAAGGATATGACTAAATCTGTGTTAGAAATACTAAACAAAAAGAAGGGAATAAAGTTCTTTACTAGTACAATGTTGACTTGGATACCTAAGACAGTTTGTCCAAACACAATTAAGGATTTTAGACCAATTGCTTTTTGCAATGTGATTTACAAGTGTATTTCAAAGATACTGTGTGCTAAAATTAAAAAAGGTATTGCCTGCTATGGTGAGCTTGAATCAATCTGCCTTTGAGGCTAATAGGCAAATAGGTGAGAATATCATGCTCGTGCAAGAACTAATGAAAAATTACCATAAAGAAGGGGGTGTACCAAGATGTGTAATGAAAGTGGATTTGCAAACGGACTATGATTCTGTGGGATGGAATTTTCTAAAGGTTGTTATGGAAACTATGAGATTCTTAACTGTTTTTGTGGAATGGATTATGCACTGTGTAAGTACTGCTAGATTTTTTATAAATCTCAATGGTAATGTGGAGGGGTATTTTGCAGGTGCAAATGGTTTAAGTCAACGAGATCCAATTTCTCCTTATCTTTTTCTCTTAGTAATGGAAGCTTTCTCTAGCATCATGGCACATTATGCTCAACATCCCAATTATGTCTTCCATCCAAAGTGCAAGAAGTTGCAAATACACCACATGTTATTCAGATGACCTATTTTTGTTGGTGAAAGTTGATCATGGGACTTTTAGGCCGATCAAGCAAGCTCTAGATGAATTCAAACTCTTATCTGGCCTATCCCCAAATTTGAGTAAAGGCTCCATCTACCTAGCAGGGGTGGATACAGACACAACTACAATTTTGGCTGAGATAATGGGAATTCCTATTGGGAAATTCCCAGTCACATATCTAGGTGTACAACTCGTCTCAACAAAACTAAGCTATATGGAATGTTCAGTGCTAGTGGAGAAAATCATCAAAACAATACCAAGCTAAACAACAAAGACTCTATCATATGCAGGAAGAGTATAATTAGCACTATCTGTCTTGTACAGGATGCAAGTCCGCTAGTGTTCCATTTTTATACTACCAAAGAGGATAATAAAACAAATTAAGCAAAAATTCGGGGCCTTTATATGGCATGGGAAGGATATGAAGTGCAATAGAAGGATGTAGTCTGCCTAAGAAGGTATGAGGGTTAGGCATTAAAAGCTTAGATGAGTGGAATAAAGTAGATGTTTGTAAACATCCATGGGACTTAGCACACAAAAAGGACTCTTTAACGGTTAAATGGTGTCACATGTACATAATCAAACAGCAACCATCTATGGTCTTTTAAGCTACATGTGGTTGTGTCAACGATATGGTGTAAACTGCTAAAACTAAGGGAATAATGCAGTCAGTTCATTCTGTATAAAGCAGGGTTGGGAAGAGTACCTGGTTGTGGAAGGATAGACGGCTCAATGGGAATAATTTGATTGAGCAATTTGGACAGAGGGCTATATATGATTCTTGAACATAGGGCAATGCAAAAGTGAGTGCAATTAGAAAGGACTTGGCAGCTTCTAATGAACATATCAAGGGAATTAAGAATAAGAAATTCTCTGTTGTCTACCTTACAAGCTTCACATATAGGAGTACCTGATCAAATTAAATGGGGATTAAACAAAAGAGGGCAATTTACCATTAGCTCAGCCTAGGAAGGAATGAGAACTCATGGCAGCTATGACGTCTTGTGGAAACTTATATGGTTTACAGGGCATATACCTAAATGCTCAATGATGCTTTGGATACTATGTAAAGGTGGCTTGAGGACTAAATCAAAGTTGAAGGCGTGAAATGTCCTACAGGAGGACAACTGTGTGTTATGCCTACAGAATGCTGAAAATTAGGATCATTTGTTTACTCAGTGCCTCGTTGTTGTTGAATCATGGCACATTTGGAAAGTTGCAGATACAGCCAACTTTGTAATCATGGTCATAGTTTAGCTTTTATGCTGCACAAAGATTCGAAGGGAAAAGTCTCCAAGCAAAGCTAGGGAAATTTATAGTGGCTGCCACAGCATATGGAATATGGCAAGAGAAGTACAAGAATGTTTTAAGGAAAGAGAGAAAATGTACAAGGATGCATGTAAGTATACTCAAATTTAGAGTGAATAGCTGGAAGAAAAAAAAAAGCTCCAACAACACCAAGAAATGAGGATATGTGTAGTGCCTAGGGGATTGATCCAAAGGTGCTTCTAGCATAGTAGATAAAGTAGAAGGAAAATTGTACACAGTGAGGGATACACTACTATAATGTGCGTACAAAATTGGGATGCATATATGCATTTAATGGAATAAAATGACCACTTGACCACAAAAAAAAAGATTTAAAATCTACCTGAAAATGTCTACATGAAAACTAATGATGAATTATCATGAGTGCAAACATGTAGGAAATGTTCCATGTATTGATGTATTTGCTTCATGAATAGAATTATAGGATTATGAATGAGGAGTAGCTTGAAAAACTGAGAAATTCATGAATATTTTGTACCTCCACTCATTTCTTTTCATTTATACTAGAAGGAACTTGTTTATTCCCAGTAGCAAGTGAAGTGTTAGTGTCTTCAAATACGCCTTTTAGTTCTAGGACCTCTAAGTCAGCATTATTTAGTTTGCAATCTTCTTCTGATGTTTGCTAGTTACACGCAAAATGGATTTACAAGAATGCTCTAGGAATCTGACTTTTTGTATATGCAAAATGCTTTATGACTTTATTTTTGTTATCTGCGTGATATTGTGTTAAGAACTTGAGACATTGAGATTTTATTCTAACTTTATTTTTTTAAGAATGGAAAAGTATTTTTTAAGAAAGCAAGTATGAAAAAGCATTTGAGAAAGAAAGCAAGATTGCAACAGGCCTCCTATTGCACTAATACTTTTTTTTTTATTTTATCATAATTGCTTTATGTTCATCACAGTGACTAGATTTATGGTTAAAATCTAACAAGTAGTCTTCTTCTATTCATCTTGTTCATTGTAAACGAATGTGTACAACTAATGCTCCTTTTCAGGTTTTGATAGATAAAAAAAAAAAAACAAGCAACAACTATGGACAGAGAGATATTATGGAGGATTAGGAGCAAGGCTGTTAGTTTATATCTTTTTATTAATTTCAATAAAAACTTTATTTTTGTTTTTGGGATGTGTACGATATGATCTGTTGTATTTAGTGAACATTTTTGTCGTTAAAAGCCCTACATCCATCGTAAAAGACTTTTAGCAACGGACGCCCCGTCGCTAAAAGTCTATTGCCTATAACCCGTTGCTAAATGTTTTACGACGGAATTTTGAAATCCGTCAGCTAAAAGTCGACTTTCAGCGATGGACATATTAACACATTTAGTGACGGAGTCAATAAATATATTTTTTGTATTTTAATTTATTTTTTTAAAAAAATTATTATGTAAAATATTTATCGACTGAAAAATTTGTCGCCAAAAATTTTAATGACAGACACTTAGAGACAGAACATCCATCACTAAAAATTATTCAAAATTTGATGACTTTTAGTAACAAAATATCCGTCGTTAAAAGCCTATCGTTTAAAACTTTAGCGACAGAATTTATGTTGCTAAAAGTCATTTATTCATAGAATGAGTAAGACTTTTAGCGACGGAATAAAATCTGTCGCTAAAAGTCAACTAATTTTAAAAATATATGTTTTTACTCTTTTAATACTCAAACATGTAATTACAAATTCTCAACAATCATCCTCAATTCGACAAATATTTCTCAATGCACATTAGGGTTAAATAATTTGTGATCCATCAGCAATTATTTAATCCTAAAACAGACACAATACATATATAAAAGAATGGATTCTATACTACTTTAAAATAAAATGTATATAAAGTTCAGGAGGGCACAGAGCGGGGTACGATAGAGTAGGGGAGGGGAGTACAAGTCGAGAGGCACGGCAGCGGGATACAAATAGCTAGGAAGGGAAAGACTAATTAGGGGTCGGCGAGTCTCGGATCTGGATCCTGCTGATCATCCTCGTCCACAGGGGCACTGTGATCTGGATTCGGCTCGACATCTCTAGCAGCAGTGCCCTGCATGTAAAGGCATGGATGCATTAATCTCGATAACAATCGTATATAGTGTTTACTAAATATATATAGTGGTTGTACCTGATTACGCACCGTGATCATCCTATACAATTCCTAGCAATGCGACAGATCTCATTCTCGTGTGACGACAGTCACTCCACGATCAGTGTATGCATTTGTGGAAGGGCAGAAAGGGGACGCTCCTACAAAACACCATCATTAATACAGATCAAATATAAGTTAAATATAAGTCTATTATTATGACCAAATGTCGTTATCAAATATACCTGAGTAGAACCCACAGAAGATGAAGAACCAGCACGCGTATTGGAGGAATCGGCCTGGGGCTGGGCCCCCTTGCTGGATGTGAGCACTATGTGCCTTTTCATTGGCAAACAATGACGAGGCATGAGCCTCATCATTGCTCGCATGCCTCGTCATTGTCCGCTGATGAACCGAGTATATATATGAACCGAGTATAGAAATACTATATGAATGGAGTATAAATGAACCAAATCTATACATGAACTGAGTATTATAAAAATACTATATGAATCAAGTGCTAAAAGAATGCATATTACAATAGTACAAGTCAATCATCTTCATTTTGGGAATCATCGCCAACATCATCTTCGGACTCGTCATCCTCTTCTTCCTGGGACTCGTCGTCCTCTTCATCGAGTAATTCTTTCTCTTCATCAGTAGACTCGGCCTCATCATCTTCAACACTTTCTATTTCTTGCACGTCATTATCTATGACTTATTCACCTACGTCAAGTGTTGGTTGAAGAGGAAGATCGTCGTCCTCATTGGTCACCTCAACAGGTACCAAGACAGGTGCTTGGTTGGCTTGAAAGGTCACCTCACTTTCATATGCCATGGGAAATTTTTTGGACTTGATAACTGTATACAAATGACATTTGGCATTTGCGACGTTCTCTACGTAAAAGACTTGTGTAGTTTGACTAGCAAATAGAAACGGCTCATCTTGATGCAAGTCTTGATTTAACATTGACATCTACAATCCCTTGTGAGCTAACACGGATACCTCTGCTGCAAGTGACATCGAACCATGTAAACTTGAACATTACCAGAAGGTTTTAGGAACCCAAATATGTTAGCTCAATAATCTCATATAGCTTTCCATAAAAGTCTATGTAATTCTCGTCATAATTGTCGTCGTTGACATAGACTCCACTGTTTTGGGTTTGTTTTGTCTGGTCATCATCTTTTACATTAAACCTATACCCATTGATGATATAGCCTCCATGACAGGCTGCTTGTTTACTGGGGTCTTGAGCTACTAATTGCAACAAGGAGGCTACTGGTTTATCGATCGACTGAACCTATTTTAGAAGACGGTGAATGTTAATAAACCACATAGTTGTATATAACACAGTATATTTTGGTTAAAGACTTACACGTCTTCTGAACCATTCTACAAATTACAATTTCTGATAAGATTCAAGTTCAGTGGGATCAGTGATTAAAGATTCCGGATTGAACTCACTGCAAATAGAGAGAGTTAACCCTCTGATCACACATTTTCAATTATGTTTAGTAATTATTTGAAGATAGAAACTTACTTAAAGAATGCTGAAACTTCATCACAATTTAGAAGGGCATATATTGTTGCAGCACTATACTCTACATCCATTAGCCACCGAGTATAGGTTCATCCGAACGGACTACATGACTGCTTGAATATTGACAGTTGCTCTTCAAAATATGTCCTGGCTTTGGGCTCATTTCGGCCTAGTTGATTTGACCTTGTATCAACATTAGGCCCAAAATATTGGCTACAAAAGTTTACAAGCTCTTCTATTACGTAAGCCTTTGCAATTGAGCCCTCAACACAAGCTTTATTACAGACCTTTTTTTTTTTCCAGATGGAACATGAACCTAGAAGGTTAACAAATAGAGTTAGGTGGAATATCAATGAGAATAGGGTTGGCATTCCATGTAAATGAACAATACAGAGTTAAAGCAATACCTCTCGAATGGATACATCCACCCATATTGCACAGGCCCACCCATCTTAGCTTCATACGCCAAGTGAATGGACAAAAGCTCTATTGAATCAAATAATGACGGCGGGAAGATTTTTTCAGATTGTCAACACAATGTTCTTCTGAAACACCTCCATGTTACACCCCCGGATTGTAGAAGAAAAGATATCTCGAAATATATGAGATAATTCAGTTAAAGTCTCCCACAGAACCCTTGGCAACAGTCATTGGAAGGCAATAGGAATAAATCTTTTCATAAATATGTGACAGTCGTGACTCTTCATCCCTTGGAACATGCATTCCGGTACATTGTAGCAACAAGATATGTTGGACATATACCCATCCAAAAGCTTCAAATTTTTAACCCACTGACAGACCTTCTCCACCTGTTTCTTGTCTAGACAGTAAGGTGCTTTCGGAAGTATCATCCTCCTGCTGACTGTCCGAGGATACCGTTCATGGCGTACGCCCAACTGTTGTAGATCTTTTCTCTCTTTAAGGTGATCTTTTGATTTCCAAAAACTCACCAACAAAGGTACCTGATGAATTGGGCAGTAGATTTTGTAAAGCGTACAGGACTGTGCAACTAGGGCTACTTTTTGAATGATAAAAAATGGTCGATACACCTATCCCAAAACATAAAAATCCAAAAACCTTACTAGCTTGGTACTACTATGAACTTGCAGGCATACGTGTCGGATGGTTCATAGGTGTGTCGGCCGGTGTTCGGTTGGATTCAAAGCCATTTTTTACTAAACTAGCCAGTACACCCACCAGGTGTACCACTTTGTTGATAGGTGTACCATCCAGTTCTCTGTGTTGGCATTTTTATTGTATGGTGTTTATGATGTGGTGCGTGATGCTATGGTGTGCACGTGTGTTACTATGATCGTAAGACCTATCTAGGCACTAGCTTCCTTGATTCAGTCCATCCTTTTTTTTTTTGGTTAATTCTAGTGTAAAAGAAAATAAAATCAATCTGAAAACAAACAAAAAAAATCAAGTAGTCAAAAAATATTTTTAGCACTCAACCAATATTTTTAATGCTATGTCGTGTTCTCCATTAAGTATTGGTCAATATGTTTAGCGAGTCGCTGGCATACCAATTTCTTTCTTGAAAACAAAAAGAAATACAAAATTTTGAAACCCAAAAATATTTCTTAACTCTTAGAAGTCTTCCTTAAGATTTGAGTTAGATATACGTCGTTGACTCATTTTTAAGAAAGTCTAAGAGTTCATCCTTAGCAACTTCAGAGGGCCACAATTTTTTTTCAAGAAAGTGAGATAATTGCTTAGTTTTAATTCTTAATTGACCAATCACTCCCATAACTTATAAAAAGGGATGATTTTGACTTATAGCCTATTGGTCTATCTCTTTTGATCTTCTTTTTAACCCTTTAGAGGTGATGATTACTTCTTTCTCAAACTCAAATTAAGATTTAACGCGAAAATTAAATGTCATAGACCTCATAGAATAATTTCGTTTAAAATTTAAACATTTGAGTGAGGATTTGAAAGATAATCTAAAGCATTCCAGTGAATCTCTCACAACCATCACTCACCAGTAACAAGCAATCCCCATGCTATCCTCTGAGATAAAGAGGGGTTGCATTGATGTCACGACTTTCTCTTGTTGTATAAGTTCCCTCATTCTTTCCTAGCATGGACCCCTTATCCAAAAAGAAAAAACAAAAGAGAGCCCGGTAGGTTGAAAACCCTGGAAAGAAAGGTATAGGCAAAAGTTTGGGCACCTAAAAAAATTCAAAAGATTGTAGATTGTGCATTATGTCTTCCTGAAAATAAGCTTTCCTAATGATTGGAGGTCGTCATTTGACCATGATATATGATCCTGATTACCTTATGCTTGGATTCTTCACTTACTAGCCTTTAGACCTAAACAATCTAGCTTTTCGTGTAGGAAGCCTATGTTCCTAACTTTTCGGTGGGTAAGTCTCTTTATATGTGTTTATGTCTCAAGTATTCCTAGTCAAGTTAGACCCCAAATGGAAAGGGTTCTTTCTCATAGGAAACAAATTCTTGATGATGAAGAAGATGATGAATCAAATCTTGATGATTATTTGTTCGATCTTGAAAAAAAGAAAGAAGACATGCTGTAAGAAAAAAAAGAAGAAGCAATAAAGAAAGAAAAAGAAGCGCTGAAAGGGAAAAAAGAAAAAAGAAATGAAGATGTTAAAAATGATTCGAGATTTGAGACTGACGTTGATTGAGTTTGAAGGATAAATGCTTAGCATGTCCGATGGTCTATTCCCAATGGAGATACGTACGCAGCTTAGTCATCTGTTAACCTCGGTCTCCATAGGCACATAATAGGGGCATTGGTATATATTTGGTTTTGGGTCTTATTAACATATGTTTCTTATGTCCCACATAGAATTTCATCATTGAGGTTATGTTTGCCTAAGGGAGTCAAATGCTCTTTCATTTATGAGAAGGTAAAAAACAAGGATAAATGATGAAAAAAATGAAAACAAAAAAAAAGATAATGGTTCATGCACTTTCGAGGTTTATTTTTTCATTTTGACATGATGTTTGCGCCTCTATATGAATTGTATGATGACCCCTCTATTCTTAATTTTCCTATCGAATCTGACATGCCCTACCATGTCTTTTCTATGAGGAAGTTTGTGTGCCGTAGTTTGATATATTCCTCATGATTGCAATAATAATATAATAAACCTTACAACCTTTTCTCATTATTTATAGACTTTTATATCGCTCATTTGATGGTTATTTACGTTTTTCAACCCAGCCATATACATTGACCTTTTAGCTACTTGAAGGCCCGGATCACATTTGCCTCACAGCACACACACCTCCATCTTCTAGCATCTCTACCACCCATTTTGTGGCCAACCTTTTTGTGGTAGTCTTGAGACTTCAAACTTGTGTATTTAAGTTAAGAAGTAACTTTTTCCGCGTGGTTGAATAACATTAGATGATAAGGGATTGAAATATTTTTGATCAAAAAATTCAGTGAGGTCTTCGCCTCTTTGGGTAGAGATGGACGTGTCAATAGAGTGGGTATCATTTATCTCAAAACCTAATGGTATAATGATTTAAAGTTCAAGAATAGAGCTTGAAGTGAATGGTCATTTTATCATATGAGACAATCACAATGTGTTTCAATTCAAACATGCTTCAAACTTACAAAGGATATTACAGGTGTCCTAAATTTTTATGTGTCAACATCATTAGGGGTTTCTACCTACATTGTTAGCAGTTTAATGCTACAGTGGAGTTCACTCTTGATATCTATTTCTAAGGGCCTTCAGCATACCAACTTTATGGAGTTCTTCTTTTGCTAGTTGTAGGATCCTTTTTCTTGTTCAATTATATCCAGTAGGGGCCATTTTCAAGAATTCTCCTTTCATGGGAGGTCCAAGTAAAACTTTTTCCTCTAGTCAAGGCCTTCGGCATAAATGCTCTTTTTACCACTGTCATGTAGGATTTCTTTTCTGTGCGCATATTTATCTATCTAGGGGATTGACTTTGATGCCCCCTAGTGAGAATCTTTAGAGTGTTTTCTTTTGAACTATGTGCTTGTCACTTTGATAGCATCTTGGGATAGATTCTATTTTTCAAGCTTAGTTCATAGTTGTGCAAATTTGATGTCATCCATGTTTTCTTACTTGGCTAGGGGCTTCCACTTTGATGTATGTCTTATTCGATATGGTCGATATAGGTCATTCCTTATCGATAGCCTTTTTGTATAGGTGTTTCTTGTATGATTCCCCTATTGTGATAGTTATTATAAGGCTCGTTCCTTATTGTATTATATATGTTAGATGTTAGGGCCTCTCTTATGCTCCCTCATATAATTTAGGACTAATATGTAATTATCCATTTGCCAATATTTGTGTGTGTTAAACTGATGGACTTCTTATCAATTCCCTTTTTAAGGGGCCTTTCATTCATGTTAGGATCTCTTCCCTCTTATATGCATATTTGTCAAGGGACTACCAATATGATACCCCTATCATGAGAGTTGTGATAGGGTTTCTTTAGTCTTTTATGTCATGCATGTCGTTTATGTATATTTTTTCTAAGAGCTCCATTTGATTCCCCTAACATGATAGTCGTGACAGTGTTTATCTTTTTCCCGCCCATTGCATGGTTAGAGTCTTTTGCACGCTTTTTTATTTAAGGGCTACGTTCGATTCCCCTCTTGTGACAGTCAAGATAGTACAATCTTTGCGTTCTATACTCATTGCATTATTAGTGTCTTTTGCATGCCTTTCCATGGGGTTCCGCTCTCTTGCCAATCAGGATAGTTGCATTGTCAATTTCATATGCATGCAATTTGTCTAAGAACTCTTTATGAATCCCATCTTATGATAATCAGGATAATGTCTGTCTTTGTTCATCCAGCTCACTGCATTGCCAGTGTCATACCCATGCATTTTGCTAAGTTGGGGACTCTTTGTTCTCTCTCTCGCTTCTGACAGTCATGATCGTGTCTACCTCTCTCTGAGTAGCCCATCTAGCCTATTGCATTTTCAGTGTCATATGTATGCATTTTATGTAGGGACTCCTTATGATTCCCTTTCATGACAAGCATGATAGTGTATGTCTTTGTTCATCTACCATATTGTACTTTCAGATTCTCACCATGCATTTTTGGTCAAGGGAATCACTGTGATTCCTTTCACATGACAGTCATGATAGCATCCATATTGTTTGGTAGTTATTGTGTCAGGTCTAGGATTTTCTTTATATAGGACCCTTTTTTCTTTGACTTCTGTGGTAGTCATTTTCTATCTTCAGGTTTTATTTATGATGGCATATGTACCTTTCGTTGTCTAAAGGCTTCCCTTAAGCCTATTATCTATTAGTTCCCAAAACCAACCTGAACTAAATTTGGCTTCATCCTTTTTGGAAGACAATATGTGGGCACTCGTCGATGAGAGCAGCCATTTTCTAATCTAGATCTATGTTTAAGGGTAAAAGCCCTTAATCCAGGTTGGCAAGTAACTATCGAATACATTCCTTTATCTGCTCCAGTTCGGTTCCAGTTGCAATCTTAGTCTAAGTCTGTGTTTGAGGTTAGAAACATCCAGGTTGGCACATAGGTATCTTGTAATTTCCTCTTTCCAGTCCCAGTCCAATTTCAGTCCCAATTACTATCCAGGTATATGTTCAAGAATGAAAACCATCAGTCCAGGTTAGCACGCAGATATTGTGTACCTTCCTATGTCCAGTCCCGATCCAATTTCAGTCTGAGTCTCAGTCTATGTTCGAGGGTATAAACCCGCAATTTATCTTGGTATGCAAATATCACATACAATCTGGTCTCAGCCTAGTCCTAGTCCAATCCTAGTTCTAATCCTAGCCCAGTCCCAGTTACAGTCCAATTAGCATGCATAAAAACTTTTATTTATCCTTCCAGGAGCAATTAGAAATTGCATTGTTCTTAATTGTCACTTTAAGATATGTGACTGGATAAGGAAATCCGACCAGTCTTTGCATGCATGCGTAATCCCTACTTAAGAAATTTTGCATGCTTTAGCTGCTTGCGTGTTTTGCGCGCTTGTCCATTGAGTAGCTTTTCTAACTAATTTGCTTGTGTGCATTTCATATTTTTATGTACTTACATGCTTTTGATTTTACCTGCTTATGTACTTTGACAATTGCCCGTATTTTAGTATTTTTCTCCAAAATTATGTTCACGCTTCTTTAAGTCCATTTTGAGTCACTATGTGATTATCAAATTTCCATATCTATATCACCATCAATCATTTTTCATATTCTTCCTCATCAAGTTTGCTGTTCATTTGAACGTCGTCTAGTCAATGTCACATTCTATTCGTCCCAGATAGCAAATTTGTTGCTCAGCCTATACATGTTTACGGTGGAAGGCCAATACCAAATCCAGTTCTTTGTTGCTAAAAGCAACAGTATTTCCTTATTAGCCTTAGTCTAGGGTTGATCTTATTTGCTCATTCTTATGATTTTCTAGTGGCCTTCCTAAGAGTCGATTTATTCTTGTCCGATCACTCAACGACCAACTTCTCTTGGGCTTTGTTGGTTCTGGCTTTAAGTGACTCATCCGCTACATTTCAATAGGTCTAGACTACCGATCGTTATTACTGTGAGCTCCGGCTTCTAGATATGATTAACTCCTCATGTCTAAGCAATCAATCGTTGTAATTATTGGCTCCAGCTCCTTGGCATGAGTCTTTCTTGTTCCTAGACGACGAACCATCGTTACTTTTGGCTCCAACTTCTAGGGGCCCACCTTGTGACTAAGCGACCAGTCATTGTTACCATTGGCTCTAGCTTGTAATCATAATTTTTTGGTATGTCTAGATGACCAATTGTTAATTTGGTGGCTCTAGCTTTTAGACTTGCTTCTCTCCTCGTTTCCATGTGACCAAGCATTGTTACTGTTGACTCCAGTTCTTAGTCATGAGTTTTTAGTATCCCTAGATGGTTAATCATTGTTACTGTTTGTGTCGGCTTCTATCGGTGCTCTCTTGTGCCTAAACGACCAATTTGTTTAGTATTGCATATGGCTTAGGCATGAGCTCCCTTTTAGTATTCTTTGATTACCAATCCTTTTTCCGATCTTGGTGTAGACACCCCATTTTTTATAGTTTTAATTTTTAACCATTTATGTTAGATAAAGTTTATTATTTAATGTTGGGTGTAAACTTGATAATAATTAATAGGCCTTATTTACTTGCTTAGTCACTCCAGTCCAATCAGTTTAGCCCAAATAAATTAGGCGCGGTACATTGGATAATTAGCCTAGTTACTTATGGTTCACCCAAGTTAGGTTAGAGTCAAGGAGAAAATTTTGACTTGGAGACTTGAGGATCAATTCGAGAAACAATGTGATTGGTGTAATTATGGGAAGAGTTTTCAGAATCTGGTACATCCCATCTGCAAAATCAGATATAATTACCAAAATTAGGGTCAGATAATGCCTCGAAATTAGGAAAAATTATTTCTAAATTATGGGATAAACCAACTGGTTTTTGTCTAACTAGCCTGTTAATTGACTTTTGTCAATCTGTGATTTTATTAAAGATTCTAACTTATCTCCAGCATTACAGATATGCATAGTCAATCTTATCAGATTTTGCGACCATGAGCACTATAAAAAAGGGTTGTGACCTTCATTTTTAGGGGTCGAGAAGCTTATTCTCTTTAAAGCATGCGTATTATTTCTCTGTGAAGTGATACTCTTGCTCTCTCGAGAATTCAAGCCATTCAAATTCACTTTAAAAAGTCTCTTGTACTCCTTGCACCATGGATCATTGGGAGAGCATCCTTGAGTCTTTAAGACAAGCTACTTCTAGAGGTAATCATATTAGCTTTCTAGCTTAGAAATCATAAAGATTGTTTCCGTATCCTGTAGTCACATTTCGATTCAAAAACATAAAAAAAAAAGTGTCTTTTCCATTTCTTTGTCTAAGTCTAAGTACTGAAATGTAGACTACTTCTTATAGGACCAGTGTCGAACTACGGCAGTTTTGATTCCAATTTTTTCGATTGGATACGTAGGCAATTCGACCTCTGTTGTCGTGTTCAAGCCAAAATTCAAAAATTAACTTAGGGTGAATCTTATTATATCATAAAAATTTAAGTAGAGAACGAAAGGTTGTGGCGGGTGCCTAACACCTTTCCGTTGCGTAACGTAGTTCCCGAACTCTCTATTGGTTTTGATAGACTAGTCATCCTTTTAGACCTCATTGGGTCATTTTTAGGGTTTTTCTTACTTTTCGTAGTTTAAACTAAAGAAAATGGTGACTCCATTAAAATCCTTACGGGGATTTTTTTTTAAGGTGATGTGGCACAACGGTGACTTTGCTGAGGACTAAAATAGACATTAAGAGGACTAGACTCGAAACATTTCTCGTGATTTTGTCCTTGTTTTTTTTCTTGTATTTTTGGTGGCATGTACAATGTGACATAACTATGGTACTTGCGCTTTTATTTCTATACGTTACACACGCCCTGTCTCACCCTGACCCACCCATTTGAGTGAGACACATCCAAGGTCCTTGGTCCTCTTGGATTCAAGGCAAATTCTCAATCAAGTTCTTAACTCAACGTGCTTCGTACTAAATATTCCTCTTGGTTTCCTAGTATATTAAACGATTTGTATACGTACTGGTGATCGCCCATTATTAACTTTATAGTTACTAGCTGGAGGTATATGGTACAATTGATCTAATAGAGTGACCTTTGCATCGGTGTTATAAGGAGGAAAACTCACACTCAGACCATTTAGTGTTATGTCCTTTTGTTAGGAGAGTACCTATATTGGCTTATGGCATGTTGACACGGAAACTACCAACATGATGTAAGCTAAACTGGTAATTTTGCAAAAGAAAGGGAGACTCTGACCAATTTACCGGTTATCCGCGCTCTCAACTGGATGGTTAGTTAGTAGGTGCATTGCTTGAAAATTTAAAATTGGCTCACTTATAACTCACACTGACCAACTAGTCGATTTACTCATTGAGAGACCGGACGATTAGTCAGTAACCGTGACCTTCCCAGAATTTTTCAAAAATCCATGGTTACCTCATCGATCAACTGGCTGGTTAACCCACTGGATAACCAGACAATTAGTCAGTACCCCAATTTTCCAGACATTCTCCCAAAAATCCACTGAACAACTGAATGGTTAACCCACAATCAGCGTCCAATTCCTGTATGGGTATAAATCATCTAGTTTATGTAACATCCCAAAAATCTGGAGCTCCATCACCCCGAATCCCGACGCGTTAACCTACCTCTTCGCATCAAACCTACCAAATATTGTTTAATGACACACCCTTCAAAGCAACTAACTAGTCATCAACTCAAATTGTTCAAAAATCATGATTACAAAACTGCTTAACTTAAATTATTCAACTTAGACTTTTTATAAACCCCGAGTTCCTATGGAACAAGTTAACAGCACTGACCCACGTAGGGGTCTGACTATACAGTGGTCGTGGGATCGCCAGAATCTCACACAGACTCTAAACTCATTCCCGAGCATTCTACAACTGATCACCTGCAGAAGGGAATCAAATGAAGGGTGAGCTTTTGAAAGCTTAGTAAGGTCGTACAAAGACAGCCGAAGGAATTACAAAACGATTCAAGAGAATCCATCCAACGATAATTTTTCAAAAAAATATTTCAAACGATCTAAATAGTTTGATAATTTCCAAAATGATCAAAAGCAATCATAGATATATACCAAAATAAACATTAATAATGACGACAGGTTCCAAAACGATCATTAAAATATCATTTTCAAAGCCATCATTCCAAATACAACAATGGTTTTTCAAAGAATTTTAAAACGAGTTCGAAGACAATCTGGGGAGGGGTTTCAAACAAACACAAATTGTTTGAGACAATCCTTTCCACTCATTTCCAAAATAATCATTGTAAGATACAATATAAACAAATTCAAAGATATTCATCCTGGACAGATACGATGCCATTCAGACAAAGCACAATATGCAATGTCATTCAGACAATGCACAATAGGGTGTACACATTTATGATGTACGATATTAGTCCATTTAGGTACTAGCAAGCGATCCATGCAGGAACAAACCATCCTCATAACATCTCCCCACCGAATAGACGCCTAGGTCAACACAAAAACAATAATAACAATGGGCATTAATATGAACTCAAATAATCCAAATTAATTCAAGTTTCAATGACAATTAAGCATGCTGATATAATTCATACCTCAGAATAACCATAAAAAATATTATAAATGAATACGAACAGTTATCGAATTTAGGCATAACAATTTAGAAAAAAGAATATAAACAAATATCAAAATTTCTCAGCATGTGATACAAGGCGAGCATCGATAAGATTTCTAAACGATTGATTCAGTTCAATATTAGAATTTGCTTGGCAATAACATTCTGATATCAAATGCATATCTCAGTGCTTGACAAAAGGTATAACCAAATCAAAGAATACTTACGAACACCAATTATCGAAATCAGGGTTCGAATAAAAATCTTTACTAGGGATTCAGATAGCAAACTCACCTAGATCTGAAGCTAAGCTAGTCTAATTGGAAAGTCTGTCCTAAACAGAACAATTCAATTATTAGTATATAGTATATACTATGATATTATTAATTCAATACTGACCCATGCATACTCCCTGAAAGGCCCTCTCACTGAGTATGTAAAATTATTAAAACTCCTCTTATGTGTAAAATTACCAAACACGCCTCTTTCATACTTAAATCACCAAAACGGCCTTCTCATAAGTAAAAACACTAAAAATATTCCCTACCGTATGTGTATTTACACAAAATACCTCTTATAGAAAAAAATTACCAAAATATCTCTGTGGGTGGCAAATCACCAAAATACCCCCTGGGGATTCCTGTATTGAAATAACCTAAAAAAACACGTTAAGCATCCCAAAGTCATTTTTAGGCTAAAATGTGTTTTAAAAAAATTTCGTCCGAAAATTTCGAATCGGAGTCCAGACTGAGCTCTTAGAAGCCAATTCTGCGAAAAATAGCTATCAACCTTGAAATGGCACGAAAATAAAACATCCCAATAATATAAGGTTTTTCTAAAAATTTTAGATTAAAATAACTTGGTTTACTGTGTTAAATAAATCAAGGATATTTTTAATCGATACCCTAATTTAGCATCATTCGCAGACATTGAAAATTTCCCAAAAAATTCAAAGCGTTCATTTCATAAAAATAATGGGGGTTATTATTTTGAACTTTGTTAGATTTTGATCCTAACTATTTATAAAAAAATCGTATAGAAAAGCCTAAATGATTTCCTATCTTTAGCGACAATAACACTTACTATTCAAATCAAATACACACTATTACACCTAATTCACACACACTTGACACTTGTCTTCAACCTCACTGCCGAAGCACCTGGACACACATTTCTCCTACACACTCACTGATCAATCACCAAACACACTCTAAACCACTTTAAACACATTACACTATTGGAAACACACTTATAATCAAACAATTACATACATAATCGACGCTTACTCACCCGTAACACACACACACACACACACTGCCACTGTAAACACACTTTCACACACAAAAATAGACACCAAACCTCTCGGCAACCCACTGAAAAACACACACAATGCACCATATACTCCTACCTACACAACATCACACACAAACGGTCATAGCTGCTCCCCTTCGCCTGCTTTCCTCATGCACACACATGGAACCATTTGAACGCACACGATCATACCAAGAACACACACAATCCCTCGGCAATTCACATACACTTACTGAACCCCTCCCACACACTATGCCTACACATAATCACTCACAATCCCCCAGAAATCACACTCTCTTCACTTAAAGAACACACATTGTGAACACACTACACACAACTAGAAAAAAAACACACTCAAGCACACTGAATTTAACGCACTAAAAGGGTAAAAGATTACCCTAGAGAATTCTTTCTCAATCTCTCTGATTCTGCCCTAATTCCTTCTCTTCTTCTTCCTTTGTTTGTTGTTCTTCCTCTGTCCATTTTCCTTCTCTTCGTCTTCCTTTGTTTGTTGTTCTTCCTCTGTCCTTTATTTTCTATTACTGTTTTTCTTTTGTTATCTAATACATTTCTTACCGAATTTCTTTTCTTTTGTTTCTCTTCATTAGTTTATATTATAATGTGATTAGTCATAAAAAATTTGAGTAGGAGGGGTCACCAACTTATGATCTATTTTCTCAAAATTTGACACCTCATGCCCAATTTTCAAAATTTTCAATTTGTCCCCCAAAGTTTTTCCAAAATTACAAAATGACTCCAAAACTTTTCAAAATTTATATTTACCCCAAAATTCTTTCAAGCTTCGATACTCTACTAATACTCGAGCATTGTCCAGAATTAACGCCTGTTTATTTTTTGGATCACAGATAATTATTTTAAATAGCTCTAAAAATACGGGATATTACAGTTTAATACTGTGGTGTGCTCTTATTACGTGATCCTATCTGGGCTTGAGTCTTTTTTTAGCCTTAGCGTTAAAAGCGTAAAAAAACACAAAAAAAAAATAAAAATGAAAAGAGTCAAAAATAGTTTCTTCCCCTCTTAGAAGTCTCTTTTAGAGTTTAAGTCAAATTGAGTTTGTGTTTCCAAAAAGTCTAGGAGCCTATCTTTAGCAAGTAGAGAGCATGAAAATTTTCAAAGAAAGAGAAATTTTCCCGATGTCATACCGGTGTGAATTCATAATTGACTAATCACTTCGGGATATTGTGCTAAAAATGATTTTGAATATTAAGGCTAATGATCTATCTCGTTAATACTTCTTCTTCGCACTTAGAAGTGGTGACTCGCTGTCTTTTTAAGTGTAAAAATCAGAATTTCAGTTTCTTCGAAAATGAATGTCAAAAAACCTAACGGGAGAATTTCGTTTCAAAATTAGGCATTCGAGCGAGAATTTAGGAGACTGTCATGAAAAGACCATGACTTCTTTCTTTGTCAACCACCCACCACCCTCATTCACCAAAAGCAAGCCTAATCCTAAAAAATAAGGAGGTATCATGTCGGTGCCAAGACTTTCTCCTATTCAAAGCTCACATATTCCCTCTCCTAACATGGACCATTCATCTTGAACCAAAAAGAAGAAGAAAAACAAAAAAATCCCGCTAGGCTAGAAACCCTGAGAAGGGTAGTCTAGGCAAAAATAGGGCACCAAGAGAACAGAGAGAGAGAGAGCGCTCAAAAAATGTAGGTTGCATGAGTCTTCCTTGGAATAAGGATTCCCGATGACTGGAGACTATCGATTGGCCACCACATATCATCCTAATTAGCCTATACTAAAATTCTATGACTTGTTAATCCTTTGTGCTTAAACATATTAGCCTGTCTTTTTGGAAAGCCTATATTCCTAATTTTGGGGTGGGTAATCTCTTGGTGTGTGCCTATGTTCTAAGAATTGCTGCAAAATCAACTTCGCATTTGAAGGTTTCCCCCTCATAAGAACCACAGTCTCAAATATACATGAGGAATGGAATCATGATAGTCATTTGTTCTATCTCGAAAGGAGAGACTAATATTGAAAAAAAGGGGGGAAGGATGAAAAAAGGAAAGAAATCGAAAAGGTTGGAGAATGATTGTCAAAAAGTGCAGCATAGAATTACCATTGACTGAGTTCGAATAATATATATCCACCAGATTCATTTAGAACTACGTCCGACCTAATTCTCTCAAGAGGGATACGTAGGCAGCTTAGTCACCTTCTAGGCTCGGTCTCCATAGGCACACACTAGGGATTTTGGTTTCATATTTGGGTTTTTTTAGCCTATATACCATTTGTTTCTTAGCCCACATCCTGGCTTACATTGGGTCCCATATAAAGTCCTCTTTGAGGTTATGCTCATTCAAGAGAGATAAAGGTTCTCCCATATTTTGATGAGGCCGAGATAAAATCCAAACATAATACAAATGAAAAAAAAAAGATAATGGTCAGTGCATTTTTTTTAAGCATGCTACATCATGACATGATATGTTCACCTTCATATTGGCTTGTTGGATGACCTTTCGACTTCTGATTTCTCCAATGTTTACCTCCCTGTGGCCTGATGACAATCCATTAATTTCATGACCTATCTAGCCTACCTTATTCTGTGAGATAGCTTGATATATTTGCCACCACTTTAATGATTATATGAGAAGTCTTACAACTCTATCTTGTGTCTTTCTATCATGTAGGTGATGGTCATGAACTTTTGCTCAGCCTAGCCATAGACGTTGATGTGTTAACTAATCCCAAGCTCGGACTCCATCAGCCTCACAGATCATGCAGTTCCATAGCATACACTTCAGCATCACAATTCTGACACTGCTATTTCCATACATCCTCGCTATCCACCTTTTTGGGCCCAATCTTTTCATGGTAGTCTTAAGGATTCAAACTTGAGTGTTTAAGTTAATAATTAACTTATTATGTGAAGTTGAATGACATTAGATGATGAGAAATTGAAAAGATTTTTTATCAAAAACTTTAGCGTTCTTTCTCTTTTTGGGTAGAGATAGACATGTCAACTGAGTGGGCACCATTGCCTTAAATACAAAATGATAAAATGATGTATGAAAAAAATTAGATCTAGAAGTAAATGGTCGATTTGTCATATTGGGCAGTCAAAGTGATTTCAAACATGCTCTCAAACTGCAAAAGGATATTATCTTCGTCATAAGTTCTTTTTTGTATGTGTCCTTAGGGTTTCCCTCAATCCTGCTTGCATTTTGGTCTAGAGGCTCCCTTGTCCATTATGCATTTCGTCTAAGGGCTCCCTAGGAATCCTTTCTCATGACAGTCATGATAGTGTTTGTCTATTTGTCTTTCTTGTGCTCACCTAGGGGCTCCACATGAGTCTCCTTTCACAGGAGTCGTATTAATGTTAGCCATTTTCCATTTCATTGCATAGTCAATATATTCTATATGCACTTTGTCTAGGGGCTCCCTGCGATCCACCTTTCACGACAGTCATAATGTCGTCAGTCATTTTCGAGTTCATTGCATAGTCAGTATAGTTTGCATGCATTTTGTCTAAGGGCTCCTTGTGATCCCCCTTTCCCTACAGCCACAATGTCATCAATCATTTTCCAGTTCATTCGATAGTTAGTGTAGTCTGCATTCATTTTGTCTAAGGGCTCCCTGTGATTCCCCTTTTCACTACAATCGTGATAGAGTCTATCATTCTCCAGTTCATCGATAATCAGTGTAGTCTATATGCGCTCCTGTCCAGGGGCTCCATGTGATTCAGTTATCCTGACACTCAGGAATAGTGTCATTATATCGTCTAAGTCTATACTATAAAATTTTGTCTTCCACCCTTAGACTTCAAGAAGAAAAAAGAAAAAAAAAGTTTTCATCTGAGAAAAAAATAAAAATATAATAAAATTTGATCCTTGCTGTGACTTTTCAGTTATGCTCCTATCTTTTATTTTTCCAGGTTCAGTTTTAAGTCCGAGGATATTCGACCCTCTTTTCAGGTCCGTATGTGACAGTCACGTACATTTGGCTTGATCCCTTTTCTGGATAAGGGTATGCAAGCCACCTCTATAGGGTGCAGCCATTTCCTAGTCCAAATCTGCGTCAGAGGGTATGTAACTCTCAATTCTGGTCAGTACATGTAAGTTACGTATATTTCTTATTTTCCCAGTTTGGATCCAGTCAGAGAGTATTATACTTTCAGTCCAAGTTATTATGTAAAAGTCATGTGCAATCTTTTTTTTAGTCTCACTCCTAGTCTAAGTCCATTGTTAAAGGGTAGAAATACTCAGTCTAGGTCGATATGAGAATGACAGGCCTTCTTATCCCAGTTTTATTCTCAATCCAGTTCAGTTGGTATATCCACATAAGTTCATGTACGCCCTCTCTTTAGATAATTTTCCCTTGGTATCAAAGCAACCAACCACTACCAAATGTTGGCTTTGACATTCGCACGTGAGTCTTTTCTGTGTGTGCCCAAACGTTCATGCCCTTTTAAGCATTCTTGGCTCCGAATTTTATACATGAATTGCTCAATCATTAGCAAGCATCGATGGCTACGATTTTCCATATAAGTCTTTTCTGTGTGCCTTAATGTCTATCCGTTTTTACGCGTTGTTGGCTTTGATATTGAACGGCACCTCTTTTCAGACTAAGTTGGTCTTATTCCTTTTCTAAGGATACGTACGAAACCGTTGCAAAGGTTCGACCTCATATTTGTGTGAGTCTTTGAGTCGGTCTTGAGTCGGTGGTCCTTTTCCGTATTCCTTACTACAACAATGTGTTGTTTTATGGTGATGTTCGCTTGTATGCGAGCTCCTTTACCGAGAGGCTCTATAGACAACCCATGTTTGTATTTTTATTTTTAATCATTTATGTTGGGCTTTATTAATAAATAAAATTTATTATTTAATATTGGGTGTAAGTCTGATAAAGTAATAGGCCTTATTTACTTAAATCAGTTTAGTCAGTTCAGTCCAGTCAGTTTAGCAAATTAATTAGGCCTGATCCATTGGATAACTAATCTAGTTAGTTACGGTTAACCCAAGTTGGGTTAGAGTCAAGAAAGAAAGTTTGACTTGGAAACTTGAGGATCAACATGATAGACAATGCCATTTTTGTAAATATGGAAAGAGTTTCCCAAGTCTGTTACATCCTATATGTAAAATCAGAGATAATTACTGAAATTAGGATCAAAGAAATGCCTTGAAATTTGAAAAAAAAATATTTTTAAATTATGGAATGAACCGGCCAATTTTTGTATAACCGGCCAATTAGTTAACTTTTGTCAATCTGCTATTTTATTAAATATTCTAACTGATCTCCAGCCTTACATATTGGTAAAGTCAATCTTATCAGAATTTGCACCATGAGGACCGTAAAAAAGGGTCTTCACCTTCATTTTTAGGGGTCCAAAAGCTTATTCTCATTATAGCTTGCGTATCATTTTCCCGTGAAGTGATATTCTTGATCTCTCTAGAATTCAAGCCATTCAAATTGACTTTAAAAAGTCTCTTATATTTCTTACATCGCAGATCATTCGGAGAGCATCCTCGAGTCTTCAAGACAAGCTACTTGTATAGGTAATTTTATTAGCTCTCTAGCTTAGAAATCATATAGATTGTCTCCCCATCCCATAGTCACATTTCAATTCAAAAACATCAAAAAGAGTCTTCTCCATTTCTTGGTTTAAGTCTAAGTATGAAATGTAGACTAATTCTTGTGGGACCAGTGTTGAACTACGGCACTTTTGATTCCGATATATCCGACTGAATACGTAGGCAATTTGACCCCTGTTGTTAAAAATCTAAAGATTGACTTAGGATGCCAAAAATCATTAAAAATAACTAAAGAACGAAAGTGCACGGTGGGTGCCTAACACCTTCTTTTTGCGTGACTTAGGCCCCAAACACTCTCTTGGTTTTGATAGACTAGTCGTCTTTTTAGACATCTCTGAGTCATTTCTAGGGTTTTTTTTAATTTTTTCTAATTTAAATCAAATAAGATGGCAACTACATTAATATCTTACCGGGATTTTTTCGAGGCGCTTCGCTACGCTTGGGCTTATAGGAATACGCCCTTTGTCTGGCGACTAATTGTTGTTACTGTTAGCTCCAACTCCAAAGAAAGTTTATTCCCTTTTTATACCCATTGACAACCAATTATTGTTACTCTTGGCTCTAGTTCTTAGGCATGAGTTCCCTTTTAATATTGTTAGACAATCAATCGTTGTTATAGTGGACTCCGGCTCTAACTACAAATCGTTGTTACTGTTGGTTCCATTTCTCGATAAAGTTCAATCTCATTTTCAGCTTCCCTTTCGAAGTTACTCCACGACCTACCACTTCTACGCGTTATTGGTTCCATCTTCGAGTAATATCTTCAAGTGTTTGCCAGAAGTTGGAGGTAAATTGGTCTCCTTTTGTAATTCTTATGCTCCTTAGACCTCTCTATAAACACCCACAGGCTGCCCAAAACGGGACAGACAGTTAGAGAAAGAAATCCCCCTAAGAGACAGCCGGTCAGAGACTGAGGAAAAAAAAACAAAAGAAATGTGATTAGACTAAAAATCTCAACTTACCGCACCTATCACATACTTGAACTTTGACTAGCTCCAACTTGCTCGATGACATCCGATTTAGGCAATTCAAAACACAAATTATGTACTTTTTCAAGCGCTACTTCTTGTAATTGAAGTTGAATTCATCATAAGTCATCTTCAGGTCCAAAACAACGATTATCTAATTGAGCAGATTTTTTTTGGTTTTCGACGATGGATAGGTCTTTCCATCATGCACCCAAGAAATCCAAATTATAAGTAAATCTTCCTACCTTTGTCTTCTACTATAATATGTCACAATAAGATCCCCATTACGTGATTAAGTTTTGGTCTGTGGTGTGGATAAAAAATATTTTTTGAATATTCAAGTAGAAAAAGTTTATTAGTATTAGACTTTCAAAACAACTAGAAGAGTTTATAAAAAAAACTAGTTTTCAAAGCACTCAACTAGGAGAAGTCGATTCAAATTAGATTTCTAAATTCACTTGTCAAGGTTTAGGTCGCCTCCCCTAGTATCGGAACAACGAGATTTTGACCTGGATTTGTTCGATCAAGTATGTATGCGACTCGACCTCCATTGTTGAATTCAAACCAAAATAGGTTTCATTTGGGTTTTGCTAACTTGTGCTAGGTAAAAATCATTAAAAAAAAAATCACGTAAAAACAAGTAGAGACCGTTACGGATACGATGGGTGTCACACTACCTTCTCAACTTAGTTCTCAAATTCAAATATCCGATTTCGCAAGATCAAAAAGCATTAATTGGATGCTTATAGCCGAATTTGAGGTCGTCTTGTTTTCTCTTATTTATTACTCCCTCCGTCCCTAAAAGAATGATCAATTTGACTTTATACGTATATTAAAGATTTAGGTTGTATATTGTGTGTCTTTTTTATTTTACCCTTTAGAGAGAGGGGGAAGAGAGTGGGCCATAAGAGAGAAAAATGGTTGGTAGAGTGTTAAATGTGGAGAGAGAAATAGAATAAAAAAAGTGTAGAGTGATAGGCAAGGAGAAAAAAATGAGCCAGTAGAGAATAAAATGTGGTAAGAAAAATAGAATAAAAAAATATGAAAAGGATAAATATGTAACAATACCTATAAAATCTTTCATAATTTGGAAGTGATCAATTTTTGTAGGACAGCCCAAAAAAAAAATATGATCAGTTTTTTAGGAACGAAGAGAGTATTAAATTAACTCCTTAAAATAAGATGATGACTCAAAAAACTTAGGCCCAATTTGACAAGATTTTTTGTTTCAATTTTGGAAACTGAAAAAAAATAGTTGCGTTTGGTAACTACTTTTTTTTCTTCAGTTTAAAAAATTAATTTGTAAATCAAGATTATTTTTGAAAACTCAAAAAATGAGTTTCGATTTTCAAATTTGGTTTTTTTTTTTTTTGAGACCACCACCCTCCCACCGCCAGCACTCACCTCCGGCAACCACCACTGGCGACGGCAGCCACCAGCCAAGGCCATGTCCCACCACCGCCATCGCAAACCACCACAAAAAAAAAACTCAAAATAAAAAATGGATAGTCAAACACCCAAAAAAAACTCAAAATAAAAACTGAATTTTCAAACACCCACTTGTTTTTGTAAAAAAAAAAATTAAACTACTCTTTAATTATTATTTTTTTTTGGAAACTGAAAAAAAAAAAAAAAAGTGTTGCCTAACAGAGGCTGTCTTTTCCGAATGTGCTTCATCAAAGTAACTTTCCTAATTTCCCAAGCTAACTACAAAGATTAGCAGCGCATGGCCTTACACAGGGCTATCCTCGGAAAAAGAGCCAAAGGAAAGAAGATAACATGGCTATTATATGTTGAGATAGCTACTCCAAGCCCAACAATCCTAAATTTACCTGACTTTTAACTCTGTAGAAGCTACCCTGACCAAATCCAACAAGAAGCTATATTACAGACGCCAAAGACCCAACCCACTCTACAAAAATATGATTCAACCTTGAGCTTCACCATAATAACAAGTTTGAAAGGCGTCTCATTCTACAGAAGCTCCAGGCCATCAGAAGCTGGAGCCTGTAAGACGGTCCCCACACACAAAGATGAGAGCAGAAGACAGCTCATTGAACCACCTGTCGGCTAGACATTAAAACTTGCGGGAGAAACTACCAATGTCTTGTATTTGGTGGGCTTCCCACTGTCTCTCTGGTCGTGTTTGCATCCATGGCTCTCTTCTGCAGTTCCCAAATGATTTTAGACTGAGATCATAGTTGGGATCATCAAAGCAGCAGTTCAATTCATCAGCTATTTCCTCATTGTTACTCGCTCTTTTCGTAAACCCAGGCACACTACCATTCATACTGTGAAGTCCAGTTATTGGACCTCTTCGTCTTTGCAGTTGGGTTGTAGTCATGGTTCTAGCGGTGGCAGCAAACCAGCTTGTTTTTCAAAACTTGAACCTCGGTCCCCAGTCTTACTTACTACGGCTCTTTGAACGAGTCTGTTGCATAGGCACTCTCTTACAGCGAGGTACCTGCCAATGAGTACTGTATTTTCACTTTGCACCCTTTTGAGTTAAGGATTTTCTTAAAATACTAGCACGAATCCTCCTTCCATCCTAACAAAAATCTCATATCGCTTTCTTGAGCCATCTGCTGAAACGATCCCAACATGCACGCTGGGTCTTTACTAGTTCCACGGATATACTTTTGAACTTCAGCTCTCTTTGACCCCGAACGGGGTTTACTCCTCCCAAACTGCAATTGGTTAAATCAATTGCCTTGTATCTAAAAGTTGTTTCAATTTGCGGATGCTTAAGCTTGTTCTGTCCATTGAAGAACCTGCCTTTCAGCCACGCATCTCGCACAATCTTCTTCCTCCCTCGAGATACACCAAACCAGCATCTATGCTAAGTGATACCATACGCTAAGTCATACCAAGGCTCGTCTTACAGCATCGTAGATAACCTCGCCCAAATTCGTTTTGCCCAACTCCAATTCGGCTTTCCTCTTTAAAGGTTTAGACTCTGTTTTATGCATGCGTTTTTTAGTTTTCAGTGGTTTACGCAATCTATTACCCCTTCTTTGCAACCAAGCGACCTTTGATCTCATGGTTCTAGGAGTTCATTTCTTTTGAAAAAGAACTGGACTAACTCTGACCAGTTGTTGAGAGTATTCATGTCCTCATGCCTTGCCTATTTTTGACAAGCATGCCGACTTTTGATCTCATGCTTCCTAGGCATTCATTTTCTTTTACAGAAGAACTCAATAACTCGACTAGTTGTTGAGACCGTGACAGTCCATTCCGCTTGATTCCAATTTATCTGTTTCAACGGGTTTATCATCAGCTCTATCTCCATTCTTCCTAACCAACCTATCTCGTGGAGGTATATGATGTTTCCCTAGTGATGAATTCTCATCCGCTGAGGAAGACTGCCAACTAAATAGTCTCGTGATCATACTCTCTACACCTAGACTGAGAAAAGCCGCTATCCAGCAAGACTAAGGATGACACACCAAAAATCACCAAACTGAAGCAGAACAGAGAGGAGAGCCTGATCGTCAGGCCTTAACAGTTGGAGCAAACCGAAAATCACAAAGTTCAGGTTTTGTATAAGGAAATGCCCAATGAAATCCACTGCAAATTCCACCAGATTAAGAGAGGATCAATTGAAAACAAACCCGGTTGTTTTACCAACACCAAAGCTCCTCAAATATTAGATCTTGAAGTAATGGTACACCAACAACAGGGAGAGAACCAGTCCACACCAGCTGAGCGGGAAAAAAGAAGTGATTGACATGCGACTTCCAAGCGCAGCTCTGACCGCTAAGAGTCGCCGGTTAGCACTAGAGAATGAAGAAATGGCCTCGAGTAGGAACACTGGAAAAAACCATCAACAGACTTAAAATCGCCTACAAGACGAGAAAGAGCATCTCCGTAACTGTTAAACTTCCAATTGTTCTTGGCCGTCCAAACGATACGCTTGGTGACACGTCTGCGAGAAACTCAATTTTTCGCCACATTTTGTTCACATCAAGCAACCAATAAGTAGCGCCTCATTCTCTAATTGATATTGAGAACCCCGTCCATCTCTTCTGGGGCCTTGGCTGTGGACCACATGTTGGTTTAAGGATTCAAACTTGGGTTGTATTTTTATTAGGCCAAGGTTGTTGGCCCCAGTTTGTTTTTTCTTGGTTATTTTTTAGGCCTGTGATGTACAGCTGCAGGTGCCCAACACCCGGGCCCCAATCCTATCTTTGGTTTACACAGGAATTGTTCCAAATTCCGTTGGTACAAACGGTAAGACAATTTTGAGTGGATACCCGCATTGCTCCTACTCTTTCAATATGCTATGAACTTTGTTGCATATGCTTGGGGTGAGGTTGTTAGGTTGGGGTGGGATGGGATGGGATGGGATGGGATGGGGAGTCCTTTCCAGAAGGAAAGGAGCAAAAAAGTTCGGTGAACTATAGGATACGTTCTAACTTCTGTATACATGATAGAAACTATTGATACTCTTCTAATCTATTCCTATTCAGGAATAGCGGCCTTGGCTGGAACGATAGATAAGATAATGATGAACTCAGCTGGACTTCTTTCAAGGAAGTCCTTTGCTTCCCTTATTGAGAATAGCTACATTAAGTCAAACTCAATAGCTGCATTTCACAGTTTCATAATTGCTTATATGATGTTTTGTCATTGTTTCTCATTGACTCTGAGCAGGATGAGAGATGGGTGTAGACTGTGCTCCATACCGGCTTCTAAAATGGTAAAAGGCAGAATGTGCGCAGTCTTGGGATCTAACATTTTGTTTCCTGTACTGATTGTCATTGATTTGTAGAATACTGTTCTTAACGAGACTAGTAATCAGAAAAATGAAGACATTGCGTAAACTATGTAGCCAAACGCTTACACCAGTGCTTTAATCATAATGTCTTGAGTAACCTTTTCCGGTACCATGCTCTCTGATGTGAAGAAAAGCAGTAGGAATGGATAAGTTGATAATAACCAGAATAATCAAGATACATTGTCAGAGATTTCCTTGTGGTAAAATAGAAAGCACAGAATATGTATCTGACGAAGAATTCGTCAAAATTTGCATCTGAAAGTTTATTTTGCCATTTATAAGAGATATGTAAAGGCTAATAGCACATTTACTCACACAGGTGAACAGGGGCACTTAGTGGGAGTGGAAATTATGGTTTTCCTATTCCCATCGAAACTTCAACCTCTTTGTATGACCGGAAGCAATGAGAAAGAATGCACTTACTATATATGTCTATACAAAGGACGGTCAGACAGTCTTCCGAGCTCTATGGTATACAGTACTCACGCACCTTATGTTCATCCATAATGTCGAAAAGAATTATCATTTTCTGCCCCAATGAAAGCACAAACAGCCCTGCGCAAAAGATTTCAACGAACTGTGAAGTATATTGAAGTAATCAGCACTATAGCAGTTTCATCTCCTTCGCAAGACATCATTCAATACCAGATAGAGCCATTCAATGACTAATTGGAACATGCAGAAGAGGACATTCACATACCTTTGAGTTGACACTTCTGTATCGCTTCTGACCATTTGAGTAAGTCTCTGTTGCCATAACAGGTACTTTTCCATCATTGTGTTTCTCCTCTCGCACTCTGTTAAAAATGTGTGTGTACCCTTCGGCAGATGCAGGGTCACTTTCATCCCAATCCCCAAATTTCGGAACAGCAGGGCCATGATCAGGCTGCCATATCAGAACTCATGTCATAAGCAGATCTGTATGAAGGTATCCAGAGAAGATGGCAGATAATCACTAGCAATAAGGCAATAATAGTGGCAGTTCGACTGCTCGGTGTGTTGGATGTAATCGACGTATGTATCCATCAACATCTTTCCATGTAACAAAGAGGTACCTTATTCTCGCAAATCTTCACTGGTAAAATGTGCACAAAACTTTTACACGCTACTACAACGTGTAAAAGCAAACGTAAAGTAAATCCAAGCGCCAAAGATATACAAATAGCACTCCTGTGTATACGTTTTGCAATCTGTACTTCTAATGACAAACAAAACATAATTTTGGCACTAGATTTACTTGACATTTGCTAATAACAAAACCGTAGATTGCTATTAAAATGAGAAGAAACAAAAAATATGGTACCTAGCAGCTGGCATGGTCAGCAATCATACTAAATTAAGTATAGATTCAATTTCACACGATTACTCAGAAATCAGAGCATTCTTATTACTTCAACTTTGGAAAGCGCATTGATGGGCCAGTAATAACTTCTAGAAGAGGCAAATGTAGGTGCAAAGTGTGTGGCAGCATTTGAAGATTTCCGACCAAAGATAATGATATATGAGAAGGAAAACAATTACAGTTTCATCGCCTCGAGTGACGGATCTCAAACGGGATCTTCCAGGGGTGGAGGGTGCAAACCCATGGTTACCTTCAGAGGAACCCTTTCTTTCCCACAAGGGAGAAGATACTCCACTGCCTTTGTTTCCAACCTTTGCCTGGTGATGTGGGTGTAGTGGTGAGTGTTCAATACTGCGGTCAGACCCCACACTGCGTATGGCCTTCTTAGGGGTATCATTGGAGCTCATTCCAGCTTTCTGGCCCACAGTGTCATGGCGCAGTGCAGAATCAATAGGCCTCCTAAGTTCACCTTCTTCTCGGCTCGGCCGGCGCTCATGCCTTGTTCTCAAAGCTTCTGGCCCCTTAATTACATTACTCTGATGTTGCTGTGGCAAGTCAATGGCAACTTTGCAACCAACAGCGTCAGGCCGCAATGGGGAACCAGTTAATCCGCTTAACTGGCCATCCTCACGACTTACTTGGCGTTCATGCTTTGACCTCACTGCCTCTGGCTCTTTTTGGGCTTTTAGTTCAGCCTCTTGTTGCGAGAGAGGGGCTACTGGATAACGATCATTAGAGAATGCATTTGAATTTTCTTGAGGATCATTCGGATTCATCTTTGGACCAGTTCTACCCTTCCTTGCTTCATCGAAATAGGCTGTATAAGGGACATTCTCTTCACTTTCCCAGTTGCCAAACTTTGGTACCTGTGTGCGTTGCTGCAACAATAAGCAACCAATTATAAACACATGCAGACATAAATCCAACAAATAAAGGTATAAAATTGTGTCATTTTAATCAGGATCGAACAAAGGCAGCTTGAAACCAAAGTATTGACGAGTAAACATTATATAGTAGCTCATGTTGAAATTCAAATATAAGTGAACAAATAAGTACAATGGCGGTCCTATGCACAAGGCTCCCCAGTCCCCACATTGTTGGGTATGCGTAGTTTTGAATTTTCAGGCAAGCTAATCTATAACTTAGGAAAACTGGCACCATATCTCTTTCCTGCAAACTTGATTTCTTCTCTAAGTGATTTATGTCACAAAATTGTATGTGTCAGCCGCCTAACAACAATATCTAAATTTCCACCAAGTGAATCATTATGTGCCAATTGAGGTCTCTGCAATGTGATGCACTGAAGTACATTATTGACAACTATGCTTATTTCTTCCTCTTTCCCACTTTCTGGCATCATTGTTGGCTTTGAAGTCTAAGATAATGATGAAAGAACTTAAGAAGAGCTTACATTCGGTCAAACAGTAGCTAAAAATCACTCTTAGCATTCACGGCGAAAAGCAAGCAAATCTATCCTTGGGTAAAAGCTACAACACATTTGTTTTTGGTCAGGGTACAATAAAGGCGAAGACACATTCTTGTTGAAGATTTAAGAGAAAATTCGTCTCATCCATACTGTCCCGTCAAAACTTACAATAGTAGGACATCTACCAGCTTTTGTTACTGAGACATACTCTAGGCTCCAGCTTGGATCTTACTACATCAGAAAAACTAGGCTATAATGCACAATGATTATTTCTCATCTGTTTCCAGTAAAAAGCCCTCACTTTTTGTCTTACACTACAAAGGATGGCTCAAACTTCTAGGATGTAGGAATCACACGAACTTTTAAGAGAGATCGACCCCTGAGAACTTGAAGGCAATACTTTGAGCTGTCTCTGTTCAAATAGAGCAAACAATGATCTCCCTCTAACACCATCATTCTCTAGAACTAGTGTGGGAGCAAGGGATATAGCAGTCTAAGTTGCTTGCTATATAAAAGAGATGCAGTATTAGATAGAGAAGCTGCTTAAAACTATACGATTGCATCCCCGAATTTCCTAAACATTTCATTTTGATTCACTGCCTATACTAGCAAACTTGCCAATTCCAGCCTCAAGAAGTACGCATAAGTAAGAATAAAGTCCTAGTATATGCCAGATGGGCGGCATCTGTCCCTAAGAAGTCCTTCCTACTCTGTTTTCTTACAAGCAAGAAAGTGTGTAATGCATCATCTATTTTCCAGGGGGCATGAGTAAGAAAATAATCGCTTCGCATGGCACATAGATATTGGCTGAAGCATGAAACCAATAATCTATGCTGCATGGACTCATGTGTCTAGGTGTCAGACTCTTCAAAGGGTCAATTTCAGTTCGTGGTAAGTATAAGTATAAAATTTTGATACGATGTACTCGGCCACATTCTAAATCAGATAATAGCTAGTAGAAAGGGAGGTCATAACACCGGATGTTTATCCCTCCTCGTGTTTTTTGGTGTTTATGGAAGGAAAGGAATAGCAGGATTTTACTGAAGGAAAGAAGAGCCCTGTTAAGAATACAAAGGCTCTTTCTTGTCTACTTTCGCTTTCTGGACTGAGGAAAATGTTAAATCCAAGTAGGCTCTTCTTGATTTGGATACCTTTTTGCATTGTATAGGTGATTGATTGGATATATACAGTTCGGGTACATGTGTTTGCCCCCTCTGGCATTTTGATCGAATATACTCTTTACCTATCAACAAAGAGAAAGCAGTGCATAGAAACAGTGACATGAAAATAAACTCCTTATTGCTACAAAATCTATGGTTCTTCCTCGAGCTCAGCTCAACAAGAGCAGACAACCCAAGAATCAATTCGTTGATAATCAAACTAACTCTTAAGCTTCATTTGTAACTCAATAGTGTCAAGCTAAGCTTAGCAATCCAGCACTCAGCCGAACACTATCACACCTATTTGGATGCATTAAAGTGCAAACTACTCATCAAGCAAAGCTTAAGCCCCATGTAACCAAAAAGCACTAACATCCAAACCCCAATTGATGAGCACATTCCCTAGAAGCAATTGAAAACCTAAAATCCAAACTACTCTCCACCCCAACCCCAATACACCCGCACGTTTGTACAACCAGTTAGAAAGATAAAATCCAAATTAACCCTTTTCACCCACCACCAAAGACCACAAAAACAGGGACTAAGATCCAAACACCCATTGATGAGCACATTTGTAGAACCAATTTGAAAACCTTAAATCGAGACTAACTCTTTCACCTTCCGCCCCCGCCCACCCCACCCCCACCTCCCAGCCACAAACCCACACCCAACCCGGCACCAACCAATCAACTTGATCTCTTACCCTTTGCCCGGATCCATGAACAAACAAAATGAAACCCAAAATACCATACACATATGTATGAGAAGAGTGAAACTTCCTGGATATCAAGGATATATCCCTGAGTAGACTCAGATTCTGACGTGAAGTTTATGAGTCAATGGGTGCAAATTAAGAATATGCAAAGAACTAACAAGAAAAAAAATGAACCATGCAAATCTAATATAGAGATAGATCTAGAAAAAAGTTTAACTCAACTCACAGCCATTTGATCTTCAAAAGGAAGAGTTTAGTAAAAACCCAACAAGGCAACAAGTGCCAACTGAAATGCTTTGACTTCACCAGTGGCAACCAAGGCCCAACTTAGACCAGCAACATAGAAAGAGCGTGCGAGAGAGAGAGAGAGCATGGAATGTGACTGGTTGACAGGCGCCACCGGTGACTTTAGACCAAACAGTTTGTCATGTTCAAGTAAGTCAGAGAACGTGGTTTGCCGGTAATGCTCTTTTATCTCGTATCTAGTCTTGGGTTTAACCAGCAGTGGACAAAGGTTCCCGGTAAAAACGCCTTCAACGCGATTTTTTGTTTTTCTTTCTTGAAGTGTGGTGGGGGCGAGCCAGGCTCCGTCTGGAAGTGGTGCAACGACCAAGACGAGAGGCGCAAGGAACCAATAGCAGCTTGCCAGAACTTTTGTTTTAAAAATCTATTTTAATATCGTCTAAGTCAAATACATACTAGTCTTAACCAAATACTTTTATCAAATGTTCAACGGGCACAAATTGCTCTTTCATCTTTTCATTTGTCATTGAATGATTAGTATTCATTCTTTAGGGGTAAAAGAAAGTGAAAGGGCGATGCATGACTGTGAAAATAGCATGTTTTCGTTAGATGACATGATAGATGTGTTTGCTGTTATGACTCATTCATTAGAGTAGAATGAGATGGTTTACAAACTAAGTTGGTTCACGCTCTATTTAAAGGAGAGTGGTTGGTAATAGCAGAGTGAATCAACAGAATGACTTAGAAAATTGACTGTGCCTTAAGAGGAAGAGAGACCATGCGTAATTAACCCCCACGGAGCGATCAATTGCAGATGAAAAGGACAAGACATTTTCCTTCTTTCAAGCACGTTTTTCAGCAAATCCTCATCAAGGCAGTTCAATTTTTAAGTCTAGCTATCTTTATCACGATCATAATCATCATCAGAGAGAAAAAGACTCTGGGTGTGGAGGTAATATTTTTGTGGTAACATGTCCTGAAGCCAACTTCACTTCCATTAGAGCTTTGGGTCGAAAGAAGAATTCCATTACCTTAATCCGTACGTAAGAGGTGCCATTATTGACCTTCTCAACAAGGAGATGAGGGGGGCGGGAGCAACAGCTACATGGACCCCTTCCTTTTTGTTGTTGCCGGCGTCGTTTCTTGGCCGAGCTGGAATTCTTTGTTCTAATTAGAAAGGGCAGGCAAAACCCGAAGGCTATTATCCCAACAGGTCAGTGGGCAGAATGAGGAGAGGGCCCTATAATTGTACTAGTTACTCTCGTGCAAGTTTAGGTTGTGGTTGTATTGGCTGCAAGCGGAACGTGCGCACTTTAGGTGGTTTTTGATAACGCACTCTTACGCCGTCTACTGTCAAAATATCATATATCGTAATAGTGAATATCTATGCCCATTGCCTAGTTAGGACTCGAACTTGAACCAAGACTTCTGGCCAATTCAATTTGCTATAATAACAATGAACTTTCTTTATCCGAATCATGACTTTAGTTAGCCAAGCTAAAATCCATCATCCAATAAAAAATTATTCTTTATAACCTTTGTCTTTGTGCTTCTCGAGGCTCGACTCTCCCCCTAAATAAGTAAGACCCTCTTAACATGGGCAAAGATGGGGATAAAGGGTAAAGACTAAAGTCCCATTAGCTCTACCAGACACTGGACAGGGCTTAACTCTATAAATGTATAGGAGCTGCAATTGTTATCTCCTACTGACTAGTTTCTCAGCCAGACCACTCTTTCATTTGGTAGACCAACCTTCCCATTTCCTCAAATCATAATCTGACAGCTTTGGGACCTTCATGCTCTACTGACAGTGCCCTGCTTCCTTATGGAATTGAACCGAACCTTAGAGTTTTTCTCAACTACCTTAGACTAGATAGGCTTCATGCCCAGTCGACCACAAGTTAAATGAAGATACTAATTGTTAGTGATCGAATTCCTTCTACGATTCCACACGATAAACGAGTGCAAATAATTTACTTGTTCAATTGAACCATGAGCTAGAATTTTTTTGACTTTCGTTTGGGCCATGGCAGCCAGCGCTCCTAAGATAATAGAAGCAATGCTATAGAAAAAAGAAGATTCTTTGCAATGTAGCTCCATAACAAGTAGTGTCCTCCACTCCCTAATACCCAGTACATAGTTCCATCTATGGAGTTTATAGCTTCAACCATGCCATAGCAGTAAGCAGTAAGTTGGAATACGCCTCGGCAAGAAGATTGGAGGATTTTGGCAATAGCTTCTTGCAAGATTGTATTACAAAAAGAAAAGTCATGCGTAAGGCATGAAGTAACGAGTAGGACATCCAAGTTGGATTCAAAACCCCTTCTAAATGTGATTTGAACCACTTGAGATGTTTATCCTCAATCGTTGATCCAACACTACCAATTGGATTCTCTCTTTAAAGCAAAATCCACTCCAAAGGAAGTGATCATGCATCCTTCAAGACCTACAACCTAGAAGCCTCGATAGATCCATCTCATAAATTCTCTCCAAAAGAGTAGGAGTCTGACTAGAGACACCTTTGAAGGTGGAAGAGTTATATAAGTTATGAACTGGAAAAACAACACTCGGTCACCAACAAAGTCCTGAACTCTACCAATAACTAAGATTGCTAGGGTTAGATAATTTCTCAAGTGATGATTAAGTGTGGAGGATGTAGGTTGTTTAAGAACGGATAATCGTTGGTTCCATGTACTCATATATTTTTCTTTTCTATCGTGATAACTCTTATTGATAAGAAATATCTGTTATTGGAGATCTAGGCAAGGGCTGGCCCTACTGAAGGAAAGATCCTATCTATCGTTCTTCCAATACCGAAAGTTGAGCTAGTAACCAATATTCTCCCCACTTTCCCTAAACTAAAATGAGCACTAAACCAGGACTTTGCCTGGAATTTGATCTTTTTTAGCGTAGACTTTCTTCTAGAAACAAAGCGTGGTAAGCAAAAAAAATAATTACTCTTTAGCTTTTTTAAGGTATTTCATCCGAATTGTTTATTCATGGAGTGCGGTCATTCTATTCATAATCACTAAGGGAATTAGATTTCTCGAACCACGTGTTTAATTAAGTAACAAGCCCAATTTCCAAAAAGAAGTGTGGTCGATACAAGAATTAATTTCTTAGCCTTTACACCATTCCTAACCTCTGTCTCTAACATATTCATTCTCTTTCCACTTTCTTCATACCCTTTGAACAGCAACCAAAAATAGGCATACAAGCTGGTCATGTCACTTCTTTGGTATGTTGTGGTGAGGAACACAATTAAAGGAACAGGCAAAAAGCACTCTTGCGGTCAATGGCTTATCTCATCTATTTTTCGAAGTGAAACGAAGTACTTCCTAACTGCCAGCTCTGCGTCTAGCAGACTCATCTTCACACTTACTGGTCTGTTAGTTCTTCCTTCTGAAATGCCTTGTTTAGTCTACAGAAGTGTGGAAATATTTTGGGCTTGCTTTAGAGTACAAAGAGAATCGCTATGAGCCGACTAAAGCTTAGCATTACACACCTCATGTGGATCTAGCTTCTAACAGCTTAGAACACAACACACTATGAGACATGTTTGAAGGGGGTTGGTTGCTTCGTTATATGCATGCTAATGGGGACAAGTATGTTTCTCTTTGTAGTTCACCTTCATATTTTTCATGGTCTATATCATGTGAGTTATAGCAGCCCTAGGGAATTTTTCCAATGTCTAGGAGTTGTGATCATCTCTTAGTAATTTTAGTTGGAAGATAGTAAAAGTGGTGAAAGTTGCCAATTGTGCATGGTATACAACGAGATGTATTAAGAAAAATAATATAAAAAGGTCCTTAAAAGACCACTTCCATATTAAAGAGTCCATTAAACATGTTTTTCGTCTGAAAAGCTTAAAATTGCCTTTATTATTACCGGAATCTACAACCATCAATCATCAATGTACCATGTGAGAAAATTTGAGTTTTCAAACAAAACTGCCCCTTAAAGTTTGTGAGATGATACATTTACTTGCCCTATAGAAAAATAAAAAAAAAAGCCCTGGGTTCCTTGAATGGAGGAAGAAGACGACTGCTTAAAAATCTAATGTACTCTAATATGCGTTGTCATGAACCGGATCTAGAGGCGGGCCAATGAGCTAAGTCTGTGATCTATCGCAGGCCTATCAGACATCAACCTAGGGCTTTGTCAGGCCTTACTGCAATTTGTACACAAAATCTATAACCAAACACTAAGTCTAAACCATTAACAAGGTTACCACGAATCATACTTATGAATTCCTCAAAAATACGTCTCCAATAACATCCTCATTATTCAACTACCAAGGAAAAAAAACTGAAACTCTACGGAGATAAATGCTCCAAACAATTCTCAAAATAGAATTTAAGTACCACAATATCAACTCAAAATCATCAAACATTCTAAGAAGATTTCAATCCTCTAGCAATCATCTCCCACAACCACGTGCTCGTGACTCTCATGAATTTTGGGGCCAACTAGGTAATCATATGAAAAATTATGGAAGATTGAGATAGGGCCCAACAAGCACATAGAGTTGTCAAACGGGTCGGGCGGCCCGTGGGCTGGCCCGGCCCGGTTCTGGCCCGGGCTGGCCCGGCCCCATCCATGAACAGTAGCGGCCCAGCACAAGCGGGCTTGGGGCCTGAGCCTGGACCAGGCCTTCAGTTTCTGCGAAAAAGCCCGGCCCGACCCGGCCCGGAAACGGCCCGGTTTGGCCCGGCCCGAAGTCGGCCCGGTTCTGGCCCGGTGGCCCAGGTCTGGCCCGGTTTTGGCCCCACCACTTGTTTGAATTTTTTACTTTTCCCCCTTTCTTCCACCCCTTTTCCAAAATTCCACTTTTACCCCCCCCATCAACAGCATTGTTATGTGTTAAGATTTTATTAATAAAGCTCACCAAGAAGAGTATGAAAATGTTTAACATATAATAAAAAATATAATTGCTAACAAATAAATATGTATATACATACATACATATATATGTATATTACTTATAATGAAATAAAAGGATAAAGATTAGGTTCGTTAAATTGTGAATATTGCCTAGAGATGAAATTTAAAATTGAATAACAAGGAAAAAAAAAGGGCCCGGGCCCGGCCCAAGCCCGGCCCTAGATATTGGGCCTAGGGCCAGGGCCAGGGCCTGGACTGGGCCTAGGTTTGCCTTCGGCAGCCCCGGCCCGGCCCAGTTGGCAGCCCCACTGGCCCGGCCCCACAGCAGGCCCGATGGGCTTGGGCTGGGCCGGCCCAAGCCCGGCCCTTTGACATCTCTACAAGCACACTTGCCATATCCCAAAATAGTTTTAGATTTTCATCACATGCGATAATTTTTAACTCAAAACTGGTAAATAAATTCATAAGAAATACTACGTATATACTATATGAGATATATCATTGTTGAGGGAAACTATTTCTGGGATATGAAAAACAATAACATGTAAATCATCAAGTAACTGTTTAATACATTCCTATTTGCCAGCCCGACCATCCTACTAGGGGATCAAGCCCCCCTACCCACCCTCCTTCTTAGAGGTCTTGCTACTTCTTTGTTGAGGTCCTGCCTTGGGGTCTTCTCTCCCTTACCTCTCTTAGGGGTTCTTTATCCTACTCTTCACATGCCTTGGTCCTTACCCCCTTTCCATGACCTCACCTATGTGAGGGTCCTTATGCATTCTTCTTGGTTACTTGGCACCCCTGGGTACCCCCGTTTGACCTCGTCTCTTTCCGTCATCTTAAAAAATACTAACGGAAGGCTTTTATACTTAGTTCACCCTTTGACCTTGGGGTTCCATGACTAATGACAACCATCGCTACAAGAAAAACAATTTTTTTAGATGGATATTTAGCGATGGAACAAAATCCATCGTTAAGGATTTTTACCAACAGAATTTTTTGTCGGTGGGGTTTGTCTTTAGCAACAGACTTTTACTGATGGATTATTACCGAGGGAAAATCCGTCGCTAAATATATTTTTCCTATTTTCTCTATTTTTTCAATTTTTTATCTTGAAAAATAATTTTATATTTACGTTAAAGACGCAAACCCTAATCTTTTTTCTTTCCCTTACCGCTTCTTTTTCTCTTTCTTCCCTCCCCACCCCTGCCCCCTCTCTCTTCCACATAGCCGACCGTCTGTAGCCACCCACCCCCGCTACTGCTGTCGCCTTCCCTTATCTGCCCCAGTCCTACACCTCAACCACCATACCTAGCCTACTATCGCTGCCTCTCTTCCCATTGCCTTCCCTTCCGCTACTGCCAAGGACACAACACTGCCAAGCCCACGGATTCACGAAATCCACACCGCTGCCAAGCTCATGTCGCCTCTCTCCTTAACTCACATAAGTCTTCAACGTGATGTACACAGTAGTTGAACTTGGGTGTTGGATTTTTCTTATGCTCTCATCCATCTACCATCTACATCTCTCATAGAGTTGAATTTTAGGTTCTCCTTTTTGTTGGGCTAAAGATTGATAGATACTTTATCTAATTGGGAATCGATCTACCATATACATCTTTATCTAATGTTACATCTATTTTTATGTTATAAGGAGACGAATTGAGAGTTCAAACAGCCAAACCCATGATGAATATATCTAAACCTGCCTAAATTTAACATTTTCTTCGGTTCTACAACAATTTAACAAGTAAAGAGAAATGTTCAGTGCAACTCACATAAGAAAAGAGCTCATAAAAGATCAAAGTTTTAAGAATGAACTCAAGTACATAAAAATCGGAGAAGTAAAGGTAGATGCAGTAAATTCGATGGTCTTTTCGAAAGCCATCTAAACTAATTAAACGTCTTTCTCTGAGTAGAAAACTGAATTTAATATACGTCCCAAATACAACATATCAAAAGCATGTACAAGCATGATCCATAAAGCATGTATGTATTCTAGAGCTAGCTTTTATTCAACATAGGAGAATTATAAGTAACCTAGTTGGTAGGAAGTTCGAGGTAATTGCATTTTATGAGCCGCCTTGCATGCACGGGCATTGACTACTACAAAACTTAGGTAGCAATCGATCTATCACCTACATCTATGCTTAGTCTTGCTCTTGTCCATAAAGGAATGATGATGAAATTGATGACTACTAGAAGTTGGGATTCAATTAGTAGTTTCGCAATTATGGGAAACCAAGTAGGTTGAGTCTCTTGATTATTGAATTACAATCTATAGTGACATAGATGGTGGGCCAGTAGGAGTTAAGAGTGAAGGACTTTTGGAGATTATAGGGTGGTGAAAACAACCTCCTCAGTGTGTTGGCAAGCCAAGAATTCAGGACTTATATGTGTGGGTAGCAGATCCAATTTCATAACTCATAACATACTTTTATGTGGATTATTCTTGCATATCTATTCAGTCAATAGCCAGTTAGCTTTCATATATATTTTACTGCATTTATGATCATTGTTTCAACTGCACAGGGAATCGCACGTGAAGCTGAACAAAGAAGTAGTGTGGGGGATGGACAGTTAATTGGGAAGGAAAAGGTGGTAAAATTATGATTGCTAAGTGCTTATATGGCTGTGCACCACACACAATATAGATTTAGTAGCAAAGTGGTGATCCTCAAAATGAAAAGCAAGTGAAATGTTGACCTTTGTACTGGTTTAAGAATATTTACACTTTCTTGGTTTAGATACTAGAAGTGGTTATGGTGCCGTGGGCTTTGAAGGATCATGAGCGTGCCTTCTAATGACAGTAGTTATAGTAGAATAATTTGTTACCACTTATTTTACCTAATGCCCGAACATAAGCGCGTGCCTTCTTTGCTTCTGCTAATTGGGCATTAGGAAATGTGCATTTTTTGTTGGAACTCTAGCCTACGTGTTTCATTTTTGCAATTTGCACCCTTAAAGTTTTGGAGCAAGGTCTCTAATTTATATTTTTTTCGTTTCGTTGAAACTTGTAATTTTTTGTGGAATATATTCGATGTGATCCATTATATTTAGTAAAAGTTAGTACTAAGTGTTGATTAGTGGTGTATGAATCAAATCTTATTTGTATGAGCGGAAATTTTTAAAGAATGAAATTATCGATGGATTAGTTGATAATGGTTAGTTTTTGATGGATTAGTTGATTTAATTGTTCTTGTGAATTTAATTACAGGAAACAAGTTTGGATTTTTAAAGCATAAAAAAATTAAAAATAGACTTCTTTTAGTTTCTGTTGATGGACTTTTAGCGACAAAATTATGTCGTCATAAGTATTTCAACAAATCATTGACAGTTTCTAGTGAGGGAAATATGTTGCAAAAGGTTTTAAATTTTATTGATGGATTTTTTTTGCTAAAAGGTCTAATCTTTTAAGTCCAGTCTGATAATTGGTTCAGTCCAGTCTAGTCAAATCCAGTTGGGTCGGGCTCAGTCCAGTCTAATGTGAGTCCTGTCCAGTTAAAAGATTATGATGCTTAAATAATTCAAAAGTATCTTGATATTAATACCTGATGAATGCAAATCTCTTTGATCTATATGAACATTGGAGATAATTCTAAAATTTTGGTACATCGCATCTGTGTAATTAGAGATAATTCATGAATTAAAGGCAAATCTTAAAATAATTAACGGATGAATCAGCCGATTTTCGATAGATCTGGCCGGTTAGTTCACTTTTGTTCAATTTGCCATTTGATCAAATATTTGACTCATTAGAGATCTCAGACACAAAAGTTATCTTTACCACTTCGATTAGCCTCACAACTCTTTAAAAATAGCCTTTTTTATTACAGTTTCAAGAGGTTGGTCTCTCTATTTTCCCAGCACTGATACATCATTTCTAAAGAGAACTTCAGCATTTTCACATACTCTCTTTATATTGGTGATCTGCATTGTATCGTGGATTCATCTAAGGGTGGTTCCAAGTTTTCCAATCCATCATCGACCAAAGGTAATTGTTAACCCTACGGTTATTTAACCTAGGATTATATTTGATTTTGATGATAACTAACATTGATGATTATGCTGTCTAACATGAGTTGATGAAGCAATAGGAACAATCTCACACTCATGCAAATGGAAAATTAGACGAGCAAATCGTTTAAAGACTCTCAACGGAACGCATCAAAGAAGGATTTCGTCGATTGAACTTTACTATGCTTTATTTCCTTCTTTGTAAACTAGACGTAGAGAGATGATCGTTACGATGACTGTATACCTAGAATTTGCCCATAGGTTTCCCTTGCATGCATAAAAGTTTTTCATTCTTTAAAAACTAAGAAACTGCATTTTCTGGAATGCAGTCGACTGCATTGGATTGCAGTCGACTGCAACTTGGGCAGTGAGGTATTGCAGTCGACTGCATTGGAATGCAGTCGACTGCAATACTTCCAGTAGCCTATTACAGTCGACTGCATTGGGATTACAGTCGACTGCAAGTTGGAAATTTGAATTTCCAACGGCTACTTTGGGAATACAGTCGACTGCAATGGGACATTGCAGTCGACTGCAATAGCCGTTTGGCGCATTTAATGCACCACCTAACTCCAAACGGTCATATTCTTTCCCACCTCTATAAATACTCATCTTGGGCATAGTTTTGATTCATCAATTGCATTCAAAGCTCTCTTATCTTTCATATTCTCAAAGATCAAAGCAATTGTTCAAATCTCTCTTGTTTCATTGATTTCTCATCCTTTTCAAGAGAGCATTTATTGTGAGCTTACATTTGAGAGATATACACTTTCATAAGTCATCATACACTCATCTCTCTTGTTCTAGTGCTTAAACTTGTACTCATCTACTTCTTGAGAGTGAAATCTTGTACACATTTCTTCATTGAAAGGTTCTTGTATCAAAGCTTGGGGTTGTCAAGCTTTGGAGCTTTGGGTTTGTCAAAGCTTGTTCTTGATGTGGGCATAGCATCAAGGGATTGTAAGAGGTTCGATCTTGACCCGTAAGGAAGATCATACTAGTGGATTCTAGGGCCTTTCAAGGGACTTCCTTGAAGGGGTGGACGTAGGCTTGTGGGTATATCAAGCCGAACCATTTAATTCTCCTTGTCAAGTATCTCTAAACCCTTCTCTCTTTACATTATCGTCTTACATTTGTGTTGAGATTGGTTGTTTGCTTATTTGAGTTATTGAGATTGAGGTTTGTTGTTTGTTAATTTTTAAAGTAGTCTTAAAACCCTATTCACCCCCCCTCTAGGGTTGTTTTATTGGTTTCAAGTGGTATCAGAGCCTCGGCTCTTGTTATATTGGGTAACGCCAAGAGAGTTAATCGATCATGGCTTACGTTGGGGGTATGGAGGGTAGTTCTACCACTAGGCCTCCATTGTTTAATGGGACCAATTATAGTGTGTGGAAAGTTAAGATGAAAATCTACTTAGAGTCTCAAGACTACGAGATGTGGGATATTGTTGAGAATGGCCCATACATTCCGATAAAGGTGGTTGACAAGGTTGAAGAGCCAAAATCCAAATCGGAGTATAGTGATCATGATAAAAAGATGATTTGTATGAATGCTAGAGCGAAAAATTGTCTTGTTTGTGCTTTAGACACTAATGAACTCAATAGAGTCATTATGTGTAATTCCGCTAAGAGTATTTGGGATACTCTTCAAGTAACTCATGAAGGAACTTCTCTCCTTAGAGATTCCAAGATGAACTTATTGTTTAGAGATTATGAGTTATTCCATATGCTTCCAAATGAATCCGTTACGGATATGAATACTCGTTTCACTAACATTGTAAACCCTTTGAAGCAATTGGGCAAGGAATTCACCAATGGTGATCTTGTAAGAAAAGTGATTAGGTCCTTACCAAGAGCTTGGGATGCAAAGATCACCGCCATTCCAGAATCGAAGAATCTCAATATCTTTCCTCTTGATGAATTGATGTGCTCACTTATGACGTACGAAATGCAAATCAAGACCTTTGATCAAGAAGACATCAAGAAGAAGCCTACATCAATTGCCCTTAAAGCTTCATCTTCAAACCTTGAGTCAAGCGATGATGAAGAAGAATTTGATGAAGAGGATGTTGCAATGATTGCAAAGAACTTCAAAAAGTTCATGAGATTTAGAAGGAATGGTGGGAGAAGGCAACAAAATGCTAGCAACGAAGAGAAGCTTTGCTACAAATGCCACAAGCCGGGACACATGAAGATGGATTGTCCCATATACAAAAGAGAAAAGAAGGAAAGAAGAGATGTATGGGAAAGAGTTAAAAGGAGACAACTCTCCAAGAAAGAGAACAAAGAGAAGGAAAAAGCAATGAATGCCGAACATACTCCAACTTGGAGTGACTTCGATTCAAGTGATGAAGATGTTGAGAAGAACGAACAAGCAAATGTGTGCTTCATGGCAAATGATGAGGTAAGCTCTTCTTCCGGTAGTGATAGTGATAGTGAAAGCTTCGAAGATGCTTATGATAGCCTATATGAGGAATCCAAGAAAATTTTTAAGAAAAATATTATTTTATCAAAAAAACTCCTTGAGGCTAATAAGCAAATTGAGAAGTTGAGAGTGGAAAATATTGAGTTGCATGCCAAGAATGATTGCATTTCCAACCATTTATATGTAAAACATGTGAATAATGACTTGGTTGAATTGATTGCTAACACTCCTAGCTCAAAACAAATCTCTTGCAAGACTTTGGTTTTAGAAAAGCAAAATGAAGATTTAAAACTTGAGATTTGTGATTTGAAAAAATGTCTTCAAAAATTTGTTGATGGTCAAAACAATTTGGATGTCATGCTTGGACGCCAAAGATTTGGCCTAAACAAAGGTGGTCTTGGATTAGATCCCTTGGCCTTACCTCCTAAAATCTTTCAACAACAAGCTAGGTTGAATACTCATTCAAAACAACCAAAGAACTATTGTACACCATTTACACATTGTGGTTGGTGCAACAAGAAAGGGCATACGACTAATTATTGTCCTTGTAGAATTGTTTATGTTAGAGGTAGAAAGAAGATGTGGGTTGTGAAAGGTCAAGATTACAAATGTAAGACTAACACCCAAGGACCCAAGAAAATATGGGTACCAAAAGTCACTACTTGATTTGTGCTTATAGGTATGTCTCAAAGCAAAATCTAGTAGCAAGAAGTGGATTCTTGATAGTGGATGCTCAAGACATATGACCGGCAACATATCTCTTTTCACCTCAATTGATCTTATAGAAGGAGGAAAAGTGACCTTTGGTGACAACGCACAAGGAAAAATCAAAGGTAAAGGAACTATAGGTAAGGAACCACATTCAATTGAGAATGTGTTATATGTTGAAGGTTTGAAGCATAATTTGCTAAGTATTAGTCAATTTAGTGATAAAGGTTTTAGAGTAATCTTTGAGGCTTCTCATTGCACTATACAATCCTTGAAGAATAATGAAACTATTTTGGTAGGAAATAGAGATGACAATGTTTACTCTATTAAATTGAATGATCTAGCTAACCAAGATGTCAAGTGTCTTAGTGCTATTAGTGAGACATCTTGGCTTTGGCATCGAAGACTTGGACACATGCATATGGAGCATTTAAAGGATATTTCAAGCAAAGAACTTGTGAGGGGACTCCCGAAGATCAAGTTTGAGAAAGACAAAGTATGTGATGCTTGTCAAATGGGTAAGCAAAAGAAAGTCTCTCACAAACCGAAGAAAATGGTATCTACTTCTAGACCCTTGCAATTACTTCATATGGATCTATTTGGACCAATCCCTACTACTAGTCTTGGTGGTAAATCATATTGTTTTGTTATTGTTGATGACTATTCTCGCTATACTTGGACTTTTTTTTTGGCCACCAAAGATGAATCTCTAAATGTGTTCACTTCATTTGCAAAACGTATTCAAAATCTAAAAGGATATTTGATATCAAATATTCGAAGTGATCATGGTAGAGAGTTTGAAAATTCAAAAATAGGAGCCTTGTGTGATGACTTTGGGATATCACATAATTTTTCGGCTCCTAGAACTCCTCAACAAAATGGTGTTGCCGAAAGAAAGAATAGGTCTCTGCAAGAAGCGGCAAGAACAATGCTTAACGAATATGATTTACCTAAGTACTTTTGGGCGGAGGCGGTCAATTGTGCTTGTTTTGTTCTCAATAGAGTTATCTTGCGAAAATTTTGTTAAAAACCCCTTATGAGCTTTTTAATGATAAGAAACCTAAGGTGAGCTTTTTTAGAGTCTTTGGTTGCAAATGCTTTATTTTAAATACTAAGGATCACCTTGGTAAATTTGATTCCAAAACATTTGAGGGTATTTTTCTTGGCTACTCTAATAATAGTATGGCATATAGAGTCTATAACAAAAGTACTTTGATTGTTGAAGAATCCATTAATGTTACTTTTGATGAGACTAATCCTTTTCTTCGGAGGACTAACATTGTTAATGTAGATGATGTGGATATTGACATGAGAACTTTGGATATAAGTGAAACAATACAAGACAACCACAAAGAAATTATTCAAGAAGAACAACAATCAAGCTCTCAAGAGGAAGACAAGGAAGCAAGAAATGATGTTTCAAACTCGGACTACTCTCAAGAATTACCAAAAGATTGGACTTACAAAAAGGATCATCCAAGCGATCAAATCTTAGGTAATCCTTCGAGTGGGGTAGAAACTCGACACTCTCTTCAACAACATGTTAATTTAGCATTTCTTTCCCAAATTGAACCGAAGAACTTCTCCGAAGCTCTACATCATGAATCTTGGATGCTTGCTATGCAAGAAGAGCTAGTTCAATTTGAAAGAAATCAAGTTTGGACCCTTGTGCCTAAACCTCAAAACTATAGGATTATAGGCACAAAATGGGTATTTAGAAACAAACTTGATGAATCCGGAATCGTGGTTAGAAACAAGGCTAGATTAGTGGCCCAAGGTTATAACCAAGAGGAAGGAATTGATTTTGATGAAACTTATGCACCGGTAGCTAGACTTGAATCTATTAGAATGCTTTTAGCTTTTGCTTGCTATAGAGATTTTAAACTCTTTCAAATGGATGTCAAGAGTGCTTTTCTAAATGGTTTTATTTCGGAGGAGGTTTATGTGGCTCAACCTCCCGGCTTTGAGCATGAAAAATTTCCAAACCATGTTTTCAAGCTTAGCAAAGCTCTTTATGGTTTAAAACAAGCTCCTAGAGCTTGGTATGAAAGGCTAAGTAGTTTTCTTTTAGAAAATGGTTTTTCAAGAGGAAAACTTGACACCACTTTGTTTATCAAATCTAAGGGCAAGGACTTATTGTTGGTGCAAATTTATGTTGATGACATTATATTTGGTGCTACTAATGGATCCTTGTGCGAAGAGTTTGCTTCTTGTATGAGTAAGGAGTTTGAAATGAGCATGATGGGAGAACTCACCTTCTTCCTTGGATTGCAAATCAAACAAAGCGAGGATGGAATCTTTATCAACCAAGCCAAATACACCAAAGAGCTACTCAAGAGATTCGACATGGAAGCATCAAATGCTTTTGACACTCCAATGAGCTCTTCATTAAAGCTTGATAAAGATGAAAAGGGTAAGGATGTTGATATTAAACGCTATCGAGGTATGATCGGATCACTTCTCTACCTTACCGCAAGTAGACCCGACATAATGTTTAGTGTTTGTTTATGTGCTAGATTTCAAGCTTGTCCTAAGGAATCTCATTTAGTTGCCGTAAAGAGAATCCTTAGATATCTTAAGGGCACTCACGATTTAGGGTTATGGTTTCCTAGAAACACATCATTTTTTGACCTAGTTGGTTACTCCGACGCCGATTTTGCCGGTTGTAAAACCGAGCGAAAAAGTACTAGTGGTGGTTGCCAATTCCTAGGACATTCTCTTGTTTCCTGGAGTTCCAAAAAGCAAAACTCGGTTGCACTCTCTACCACCGAAGCCGAATATATGGCGGTTGGTGCTTGTTGTGCACAAATTCTTTGGATGAAACAAACCCTTTTGGATTTTGGACTCAAGTATGATCACATACCTATCCTATGCGACAACACTAGTGCCATTGATTTGAGCAAAAATCCCATCCAACATTCACGCACTAAGCACATAGAAATCAAACACCATTTTATCCGTGATCATGTGCAAAAGGGTGATATTGTTCTAGATTTCGTGGACACAAATCACCAACTAGCGGACATCTTCACTAAACCATTAGATGCAAAGAGGTTTACCGCTCTTAGAAGAGAACTTGGCATATCTTCACCTATGTGACTAGGTTATTTTTGTGCTAGTTACATGCTTGAGCATTATCTCATATGCTTATAGCATGCTTTGGTTAATTTTTCCTTTCCAGACATCGTTGGTTTTATTGATATCTATCCATCTTAAAAATAAAAAAAAATATATTTGCACACTTTTATTGCTATATACATATGTATAATCTGTTTTTTAGACTGATTGACTTTGTGCATTGAAGTCGACTGCATTGGTCAATACAGTCGACTGCATTGGGGAATGCAGTCGACTGCATTACGGGGGAAGGGCATAAATCGTGCCCAGATCTCTTCTTCTGCAGAATTTCTCTCTCTACTCCTTCTCTCTTCGAAAAAAGGCTCTCATCTCTCCTTGGACTCAATTCTCCTCCGTTTGGCTTGAAATTGGTACGTAAATCCTCCCAAATCTCATTCTACTTCATGATTTACATACTTTCTCTAATCCATTTCATCTACATTGTTCATAATCGGTTGAAATTCGAATTGCTCTCCATAGATTATTTCTTCAGATCTACTTCAACTTAGCATGCTTCTATATGATTTAATGCTTGATTCATCTTTAGGGATGCTTATTACATGATTCTACATAGTTTAATTACTTGCATTCATGCAAAATTTGAATTTCCCAATTTTCATAAACTAGGGTTCTTCATTTGTCAAAATTTCTTCAAATTGTTTATGCAATTGCATGTTTCATCATTTGATTCATGCTTAGTTATGTCTATTACTCGATTGTACGTGGTTAATTTCATTCAATTTGTCCAAAATTGAATTTTTCCCAAAATTGCATAAATTAGGGTTTATCTTAAAAATAAAAAAAAATTTCATTTTTTTATTTTTTTTTTCTTACATTTATTATTTCTCTGTTTAGATTATTTCAAGTATGGCAAGAGAGAAACGTGCACGTGCCAGTTCATCTCGCTCACGAGCTGCACCCGAGCCCGAGCCCGAGCCTATCGCGGTCGAGTTTGATCAAAATCGATATCGGAACCGCGAGGCTGCCGATCGCTTTTCTGCACAACTCTCTTCACCTTTGACTCCAGGTTTGCGACTGGATACTCCATTCCTTTTTAACATAGGTGTACTTAGATGCCTTCAGGATTGTTATCTAGATCGCCTCACCGATAGGAACACTATTCTATATTATCCTGATGCAATCCGCTTATTTTATGCGAATTTGACTTGGAACATTTCCTCTGAGTCATGTACCCTCACCTCCTATGTTTTTGGACGCCGCATTTCATTCTCACAATCACGTCTAGCCACTCTTCTAGACCTCCCCGATAGTGGCTTCTCTTTCTCGTTAGACATGATCCCTGTCGCTGGTCAGTCACATTGGTTTGACCGACCTTTTTCTATTGAGGAACAGCTTCGACACACACTTCATTGTCGACAGGTTCGGGTTGCGAGCAAACCCAGCCTACGTGACCTACCTCCTCTCTCTCGTCTGTTCCATCATATCATCGCTCATAACGTCATTCCTCGAACTGGCGGTCTTTCACTCGTCTCTTACTTAGACGTTCAGCTCTTGACCTTCTTTCGCTCAGGCACACCGCTTAACCTCCCTCGTCTCATCATGTTAAACATGATTAGGAGCGCCTCACATCCTGCCTTAGCTATACCTTATGGCCTCCTACTCACTCACATTCTTGCTGCCTTTGACATACCTCTTCTGGGTGAGTATATTGAGGTTACTAGGCACATCGTACTAGACTGCTCTACTCTTCGTAGGAAGGGCCTTTTAGATGATCGTAACCGTTTATTACCTGAGCCTGAATTGGAAAATGTCATTGTTGATGATGATGATGATGATGATGATGATGATGATGATGATGATGATGGTGATGATGATGATGCTGATGGTGATGATGATGATGCTGCTGATGCTGATGATGATGCTGGGGGAGATGCCGGTGATGGTTTTGATCGTGATCCACCTCCGTTGATCATTTCGAGTACACATGAGGCAGGCACTTCTTCCGGTCCTTCTACTTCCGGATATGAAGCGATCCTCACACGCTTAGATATGATGCAACAGCATATGCATACCGGTTTCAGTCGGATGGATCTTGCTCACAGCCAGCTCAGTCGACGCCTTTCTCGCATGGAGGATCATTGTGGGATTCAGTGTCCCGAGGAGGACATCTTTCATCCCCCTCCTCCACCATCGGGTCCTTAGGCATTAGGACATGCTTTATGTCTTTTTATTTATGCTTATCAAACTCAATTATGTATCTCAAAAACTTATCATGGATCCTACTCTTAGTATTGCATTAGCGCTCTTAATTCACGCTTATCTTCCTGCCGCTGGTTTAAAATTTATGTGCTATTTTCATACATGTGCTTGGTACACCTTTTGATGGTTATTCAAGTATTTATTTTTTGTTGTTTAAATGCCCTTGTTGGCTATATTGATTATCCATGGATGGATACATAAGTTGATCACTTTCACACACACCCTTGATCTTTTTTAATGATGTCAAAAGGGGGAGAAAATATTGTTGAATATTGTTGATTCATGTGGATTTGATATATGAGCCCTATATTGCTTAAGATAGGGGGAGCCTTTTATGATTTGAATCATGCTTCTTTGCGTTCATTATCTTATATATCTCATATTATTTGAATCAATGTTTGTCATCATCAAAAAGGGGGAGATTGTTAACCCTACGGTTATTTAACCTAGGATTATATTTGATTTTGATGATAACTAACATTGATGATTATGCTGTCTAACATGCATTGAGTTGATGAAGCAATAGGAACAATCTCACACTCATGCAAATGGAAAATTAGACGAGCAAATCGTTTCAAGACTCTCAACGGAACGCATCAAAGAAGGATTTCGTCGATTGAACTTTACTATGCTTTATTTCCTTCTTTGTAAACTAGACGTAGAGAGATGATCGTTACGATGACTGTATACCTAGA
>JAVXUP010003397.1:0-70575 GCA_033070095.1 Escallonia herrerae | reverse complement strand
GAGGCAAGGAAGAAAAAACCAACATGGCAGCAACAGATAAAGGAAAAAAAATTACGGACGTGAGAAAGGCTGTGGGCGTGTAAGAGAGATCAGAGAGAGAGAGAGAGAGAGAGGGAGGGAGGGAGTGTTCAATGACCATCTTATGAGCCCAACAATGTATATATCATTCTTTAACACTTCATCTCACGTGCAAGCCTCCGATTACACGTGAAGAGACCGATCAAGGTGTACCACCACAAGTGAGTGCAAATTGTACTATAATAAAAGGAGACCAAATAAGCAAGCGAAAATGATTGAACCCACGATCTATCCAAACCAGAGTCCTGGTACCATGTTAAGCTACCATCTGCCATAAAAACTTAAATTTTTAGAGAATGAGTCCAACAATGTATATCATACTTTAACAGGAAGAGAATAGCCTCTCACTGTGAACTCATTGACGTCTTCTAATGCAACTTAGAATGCCATTTATAAACCTACTAAGGGTCGTCTTCTAGTTTCTACCGTACCGTTGTTCAGATGACGCGATGAGTCTTTAGCATTGTCAAGCAACTCCACCTCCACCGGCAATAATCCAATGGAAACAACTGATCAACATTATTGCAATATAGCAATAATGATACTCTCTTAGAATTACCAGCACTGCGAGCATAATATGGGAGCCCACTCCAAAACAAAGCTAATATATGCAAGTCGAGGATCAGTTATTCATCTGGATAGATTCAAATCGATACACACGAGCGTTTGAAAAACATATACATCTTATACGAGTAGCATCGTTTTGCTAGTTCGCAGTGTTATTACAGACCTGAAACAAAAAAAGAAACGGTCTAATAGACAAATGCTTCAAGTTAGAGCACATACTGAACTGGGTCAGTGCAAATTATCTCACCTCAGAGTCAGTCCGTAACTAAACTGCCTCTCAAGCGAAGACATACGGAGCGCCCTTTTAATACTTAATTTATCTCTCTTGATCTGGATCAATTTGTCATAAACACACCACGGAAAACTAAGGAAATGAGCCCGTTTCATCCCATCATCATAGCGACCCCAATAACTTGGATGGTATGTAACATGGTACCAAGCTGATGCTTTTGCATAAACATCATCAGCTCCGCTACCCAACTCCTCCGCTGTCTTGTTAAACCAGCTCCTAGCTTCCTTTCTCAAGGACCTCACCGCCAAACCAATTGCTTCAGCATCCTTTCTCCGGTCAAAAGATTTTGACATTTTCATGATACTTCCGCTCAGGATTTCAGCCTCAGTTTTGATACCATAATAGTCCATCAGGTTCCCTAATTTATAATCGTATAAACTTTTGCAGTCAAAAGCATGGTCAAGGTAATCCTCAAAATCATCTACTTCCATGTCAGGGTCATACGAATGCCTTGCCACTTCCCTCGTGAAGGATTTAATAGAGCTTGTGCGGGGTGCGATATCTTTCACCTCTCTAAAGAGCTTCCCAATCACATGTTTTGATTCATAGGTGGTCCTGTCAGACTTATCCATAAAATCTGGATACTCTTTGACACGAAGATGAGATGGTATCTCTGCCGGAACACCAGTCTTTGGGAAGTCAACTGCAATCGAGAACAGCTTTGCGAGCTCTATACAAGGTGTGCTCATTGCCTTACCATGTTCCCTGTCTGCAAAGACAGTATGTGCATTTGCAATGATCCCTAAACTGTCATTGACTATATAGTTGGTGAAATACTCTTCAACTTCCTGCAGTGCGAAGTTATTTTAAGTATATAACACTGCCAATACATTTTGCTCACTAAAATGTGTAAAGAACACAAATCACAGATTTGACATTAATGGATCTAAAGGACTACGACCTAACTATACTTAAGTGCGTTGCTGCCGACTGTAGGTATAAATACCAATGCTGGAATGGCTATACTCTGATATTTGGGGGCGGGTTGGGAGGGAGGGAGGAGGGTCCTCCAGGGGCGGGGGAGGGAGACTAGATTGTGTTTTTTGGAGAGAAGAACTTTCTGTGAAAAAAAGAAAAAAAGAAAGATAAACGAATTGAAGAAACTCTGTGCATCCCCAAACTGTGTTCGTTAATTAGTAAACTAATTTCAAAATTGTTTAGTTGAGTTCTTGGATTAATTCAGCTCGATACAAATATTGTAAGTTAACTAGTAGTTCTACGATGCACTCAGCTCTATTCAATTAATCAGCTGCACACTCTTTTTATCGCTATTCCTGCAGCCCATAGAGAAAAAGAGAGTGTGAAGCTGAGTGTACCAGCAAATACCATTGAATGCAGGTATGAACCCTTTGCATTATGAACATATCCTGCATTACTAGTACTCGACTTCAACTGTCAAATCCATAACTCCTATAAGGAAATAGATAATATAAAGGGTAACACAAAATTAAAAAGCAGCACTAAAATTCAATAACGGGAATACGTAAATTGCGTAAACAACTAATTTTGGTACATTAAATGTCTAACAAGTTAGCAGCTGCTGAACCAATAGGTAAATGACTTTTGACAAGGAGATCAAGCATAAGATCTAAAAAACAACGGAACTTTAGCTTAGTTGTGCTTTAAGGCCTCAAAGTATTTGAACGGCATGCATTAATATGTACATGTGCAGTCAGGCAGGTGCCTTTCTAGGTTGTTAACTGAGACAAATCATCTAAAAATTCAGTGCACTGATGCAAATTGTACGCTGGTAGCATCCACAAGGCTCTTTGACTGATTATAATTTCTTTCATACATGCTGCTTAGTAGTCAGAAGCTTTCAAGGTTGTTTTCTAGTTGCTTCTCGAAATTTCTGTGCCATAGGGACTCGAGCTGCATTTACTACTTCCTACATACATATGGGAGCGCGAGGATAGAAAATATATGATCACAAAGTTTCCATTGTAAAAATACACAAAGCATGTTGGGACTACAAAGATCATCTCAATTATAGCTACATAAATTATGATAACAAATGGTTTTTTAAGGTGGTGTTCAAGATGAAGATGAAAGGAAAAGATTAGAGCAAAGAGTAACATACGAGTTTCAATATTATAATCTTGAAAGAAATAAAGAAAAAGAGCGAGATCACGACCATGAGTGGAGATAGGAAATATGAATCCCATGGGCTGACAAATCTATGACGAACAAATAAGAATATCCAAGTCCAGTTCATGCGAAAGAGCTATACCTCAATTGTAACATCATGGTCCAACTGCATACTAGGTGCTGGTGCATAATCCATAGGTTGTATTTGCTTTGGTGGAATTAGATCATGATCCCAGCAGACAAAATAGATGTCTCCATCCAAATCGCTTCCAGAACACTCATTCGGATGAGGTCTATTGTCCAAGTTCAGCTAATGTTAGTAAAGATTGCTAAAATAAGGAAGGCTGCCGGTACAACTATGCAATAAAGCCATGGAAGATCATCAAGTATATGCACATAATTCACTCTCTCCTGATATATATATATATATATATATATATATATATATATATGACAATATTCAAGTGAAGCAAACATTGCAATTGTATAAGAGTCCAACATAGTAATCAAGTAAAAGACCGTAAGGTAAATGTTAGGGAAGCTTGAAAAGGGTAAAGTTAGATTCCACTGTTGTGTTTGGCATTCGGCATGGATGCGTCCTGCTACCCACACCCGTACGACACAAAACAAGTGTATGCATGCATGTACGGATGTATATAGAGTGGAATTATATTGCTGAGCACATTAAGTTGATGTTGTGTTTCATGCAAATGCAAAACTTGTACAGATTAAAGAAGCGCAATGAAAAAAATGAAAAAAAGTAACCACGGGTCAGAGATAGTTCAATATTTTTTTCCTGTGTCTATGTCATGGTTGAAGAAGAACAATGTCCACCGGATGCATAGAAACCAAATAGCATCTTTCTCTAGCTTTTAACAAGTAAATTCATACTGGTGCATTAACATATAAAAAAGTTTCTGCAACTATGCTATTTCAAGGACAAAAATAGTTGATCACGATTATGTTTTACCTCATCCCCTTTTGAGGAAAAACAACACAATCCACCATATGGTGCAAAGCGGGCACGTTAACAGCCTTTAAGACACGAACATCACCAGGGTGCAAGCAGGGGTTTTTAGCAACAATCACCTTCCCAACAACAATCTTATGCCTTCCTGAGCCCCCGTGATTGGACATAAGGGAATCATCATATAACGGCCTACCACCCAAGCAAGAGAATTGCACAAATACCTGCCCATATTCCAGGGTCCTGGTTTCATCTAGACATCCCATCATTGATCTTCCACTTGGAATAAATATCCTAGTTTTGATACGCAACTCCAGCAACTTTGATGCGCGGAATGTTTGAAGCATCATCGAAAGGAACGGTTCAGCATCAGGCTTGTAACCACACAGAAGCATTTCCTTGAGAATGCTTGTATTTTCTCCCGGAGACATCAACTCTAATGCCTCCTGTGCCTTTAGTGGATCTGTTAAGATAGTATCCAGTTGATCAACAGCTTGTCTTTGCTTCTTTTCAAAGACATGATCCTCAACCCCCAATGTAGACAAAAGAGTGATCAGTTGGCGGTTCAAAAAACAAGGCTGATATTTGCTCCATGCCAGGACATCTAATTTTGTGAGATCTGATTCATACTTGCGCATGCTCTTTCTCAATGACAATTTCACTGCTGAAGTGGGGTCAATAGCCACAACACCTTTGTACCCACCGTATCTGATCTGAAATGCAGATGGAGTAAAATCTTTAAGGCCACATTTAACAGCAACTCTCCTAGCAAAATCAGCAGATATTTTCCCAATCCCATCCGAGAAAACATATGTAGTTTCACCACTTTCATCCCCTACATCAGGAATAATTTCTCTTTCATGCCTTTCGACAGTCAAAGTTTCCCTTGACGAACCGAAAGATTGACCAAGTCTGGCCGCATACTTTGCCACATTTCTGATCTCACGAAAATCACCCATCCATGACCTTATGTCTGCAGCAGAAAGCCCATTTCTTGAAGCAAACATCCATGCAGAATTATCCCGTAACTGACTAGATGAGAAGGCAAGAAATTCAAACTTCTTATTGCCAATAACTATGCCATTTCTCAGTGTTGACAGGATCCTTTGATAGACACTCGTAAATCTTTCCTCACTTGCAGTTGCTATACGTGGCGATAGATCTGTGGAATGCATTTTATCCAACTCCTCATCAACGAAAGAAATGCGAAGAAAATTATCAGTATCTTCTTGATACTTGCGCAGTACACGATTAGATACATTAACCTCTGGTAAACAGAAATACACTTTCGATGGTGTTACTTGAACCCTGCGTACATACACCAAACCAGCATCCAAATTAATAGCGGGAGATTTAGGAATTTGTCCGGAAGTGAGGAGTTTTCTGTAATGCTCATGGAGCCACCTTACAGGTTCATAGCAGCAATCTTTTAAATGATATAGTTTCTCTAAAGCATTTTCTATACGCGACATTTCAAACCTTTGTGGATCAACCAAGCGATAAAAGTTTACATCAAGTGCTGGCCCTGGAAGACACCCATGCTGAACCAAGCCACAAATTCTGTACACAATTTCATACGGCAACACAAGATCTTGGGGAGGACCCACAATCGGAACTAGATCCAAAGTTTGAGAAAAGCTGATACCAGTCTCCAACGTGAATTGGCTTTCCTGTTCCTTGTAGAAAGCAAAATGTTCACCAAAGTTTGGAACTTGAACACCATATGGGATCTCCAAACATAAACCAGAAGACTGCCCAATACAGGATGACTGGGTGAAATCAGTTGTCCTCACCCATTGATCATCAGGAGTTTCTTTGAAAAAGCTGAAAATAGTCTCTTCAACTTTCCGATAAATCCTTGGAGCACCAAGCAACTAGACCAAATGGAGGAAAGGAAAATTAGCGTATATGCATAATCTATTGACCTTAATTGACATGTAAAAACAATGAACATTGTACTGCAGAAAATTAAACTAACAGCATGAATTATATCACATGCCTGATAAGATTTATAGAAGCCTGAATATAATCCAAATTCCTAATAGTTGAAGCCAAATATCCATGTCTGATTCCCATACAAGTTGTTGACATAGTCATATAAGCTTAAACTCGGCCATATAAGAAACATAAGTTATGTGGTGAATCAAATTGTCTATGTCATAGTAACTCCTTTCCTATCTATACAAAGCTAGACGATGTCAATCCACATAAGGGAAATTGACGGGATCCTTTGTTAATTCTTTGCCGACTGTGCCTAGGTTGAAGGAATAAACTCGAAATAAGACACTACTGAATATTCTTTGCTCAAGACTTAAACATAGCTTCAATTACTAATGGACTGGCAATGTGCTCCCTTTCAGAGAATGACTTGGGTTCCAAAACTATATTCTGCTGCTTAGTTGCAGGATTCTTGCAAGAAGCCCACGAATCTCCTTGAAACTTCACAAATTGGCGCTCACAGGTAGGCTGGGATCACGAACTCAAGTAGCCAGAGTCTTTTCTCTTCCTGGGACTAACGTATCCGTCTGACGGAGATTCTCTTCTTGTTAATGGAGACTAGGGTTTCAAAGAGGAGGAAGATGTAGCAGACAGGCCTTGGGCCACAAGAAAGTCGTTTTTAATTTCGTGCTGATATTTATTATGGAATGACAGGTTGTCATTTTGCTGAGAGGTAGAGCAAGTGGAAGTGGCTCAAAGGTCGAATCATCAGGATACATGAGTTTGATGAACAGATGAGTGCGCCTTGGGGGTATAATTGATCTCGGGGTGCGTCTGTACACAAAACACTTGCACCCCCCTAAAAAAAACCTCACATGGAATCTTGCCTATGTTGCCACATCAGGGTCTTTTACCATGGGTCAATTGAGAAGGCACCTGGTCTATCATTCAAACCCACATAAGATCGAACTTATGAGTAGATTAAGAAAATAAATAAACACCTCTCTAGGAATTAATAAAACTAATAAACAAAAAGTTATATATTAATCATGCGTGCTTTCATTTTTTCTACATATATACACCTGTTATCAAACATTAATAGGATAGAATATAATTAACATTTGTTTACTAGAGCCTCTCCCAACTTGGATTCTTCTAGGTACCTATGCTCCGTTGCTCCGATCCCGCTTCTGCCACGTGCAACTAAGGTCTTCTGTGTATTTGATCCAACTAAGCAATTTAAGCATCCAACTATTATGTGTCCCAGAGCAATCGAAGAAAGGTCTAATGGTTAGAATCTATTACTTCTTACACCATGAGAATTGAGAAGACCTCTCTCACGAAGTTTCAACCAACGAGAACCCACCGCATGCATAGAAAGCTTATCTGCTCTCAAAGTTGACAATCAAGAATCCACCCATTCAAGCTGAAATCCTAGCTTAACCTAGGGTTCCCAACGCAGCCACAGGCTGAAGCACTCAATGATCAGCAAGCAAGCATCCTGATCCACGGTCGATCAGGACGAATCCGGGTACAAGCCCAGGGTATCTCTACCTAAACTCATCAAAACCAAAAACCAAAACCTAACCATCCTCCCAAACCCTCAGTGAAGGAGATGTGCCTCGTAAAATGAGTTCACTGAATGGTTAAGCTCCTCCACAAACCAAGCCCGTTTCAACCATATCCACGCCTCTAGACCTCAACAACCTCCCACACTGGTCCCAACCAAATGTGCTTTCCATCGTCGTCCCCCATAGCATCCCTTTCACCCTAGGGCATCTCCAAACCACTTGCCCAAAAGAAACTAATGAGCATTTCGAGCCAAATCCACAACGTGAAATAGGAGAGCACACCAAGTCCCAAGCTACTAAATGATACTAGCAAATATCCTCATTCTCCTTCCACAAAAGTCTCTTCCCAGCTTGCGCAACCTCTTCTATGCAGATGCCAGGATAGGATAATGACATAGAGCTCATTGATGAGCTGGAAGAATGCTCTTAATAAGTGTAAGGCACCAGCTTTAGACACTGTCTCTTCCAACTAGCTAATCTCTTCTCAAATCCAGACTCATTGAATCTGGGAGGCAACCTCAACTAAGTAATTGGAAAGGAGCCGGCTTATCAACCAGAAACTGTGCCAAGCCTGCCACATTAGTAACGTCGCCTAATCCTTAAACAGGTAAACCTCACACTTGCCGATTTCAGGTCTCAACTCCAATACCGCCCAAAGAATGCAAAAGTGACAGAAGGATGCAATAGTGGCAAGACATGCTCCAGATATAGCACAAGTTCCATTTTCAATTGCCATAACCATGAACACAACGTGTTATAATTCAGTATGTAATTATCTCCAAGCGACACTTTATGCTTATTTAGGCACACAAATGCTATATGTGAACTTTCGATGTTCCAACTCACATGGAGCTTTTTCATAAAAAGTGGAAGATTGCACTAGTTTCCTGCAAGGACTCCTGACGGGTCTCACCAAAACTACCTAGTAAAGGTAAATTTAGCTCCGTGTGAGCACTCAAAGCAAAGTCCAATCACATCACATGCCCACCTTGTTTTGAACCCAATATGCTTATAGAAGTGCACAAAGGCAAAGAGTAATGGTTGTTACATGCATTTGGTTCACACCCAAAGTTGATATATGGCTTGCGTAATACCGGGGTGATGTTAACAAGCTAAGGGCTTGTTAGTGGTAGCGGGAAGGTCAAGACTGACTTAACATCAATAGGTATTATAGCCTTAGAGTATTGGCTGGGAAACCACCAAGTCAAGAGTGAACTCTTAAGCGTCAACACAGAAAGATCATCATATTTAAAAAACCATCCACCCCTGAATTCTCACTTTTGACTTTGCACAAAGTTCAATGTCTTTTCCATTCTACTCTCCATAAAAGATTTCACATTTCAGATTTTTAAGAACTCTTGAACATAGTTATTTTTGGTTCACCTTTGAAGAGTTAATCTCAGATTTAAATCATGAAAAAGGATCCCTGATTTTCCCAACATAAGCCAATTTATTTAAGTCTTTCAATAGGCATCTCACCGGTAATTTGATAGCATGGTTCGTGTTTTGAAGAGGGCTCCAAGGAAGTTTCTAGGGCTCTATGCGTAGGAATCACATCCACCGATTAATCTCAGGATGCTTTTTCCTTTCCACATCAAAAGCACTAAGCATGGAATTTGATGGGCATAAAAGTGCTACTGTCTGGTAGTTAAAATTCTTCAGCTTTATCCACCCATGAATTTCAGAATGTTTTCCTTTCCACATCGAAAGCACAAAATGGAATTTGATGGGCATAAAAGTGCACTATATGGTGGTGGTCAAAGGTCCTCAACTTTGTTCAATATGTCAAAGAAACACCGGATAAGGGGTCGCAGATTGTCAATGTAGAGGACATCCTACAGCCGCCTAGTCATTGGCGCCATCCGCGTAGTCGTCCACCTGAAGGCCCAGCCATCCCGCAAGGCCTCCTCGTCATTATGCACCTAGGCGGTTATCGTGGGCCCCAAGTCAGTGCCTTGTATCGTTGCCTTTGCCTTGTAATGAAGCCTCACCGTCAGAATTTGCACACCACTAAACCCAATTGGTGGCCTAAAATCAGCATCTTAGCCCCTGCAACTTTGTCATCTACCAACCCCCAACGCGAATCAACAGGCCTTCACACAAAGTCACCGACAATGCCACTACCATTTCAACTTTGTCGCCAAACCATCATTTCTTTTCCAGCCTCAACCTCCATAGATATTCGATTACTTTTGTACATCCCAGAAAGAATGGTGAGAACCTACCTTGGGCCAGAGAATATTATTTTCATGTATTTGTACGTTGTCCAAATAGATAAATCCTCAGAGTGTAAAGCAATTATGGGACAAAAATACATATAGGATAAATTGCTTCCTGTTCATAATGCATGGTCGTGAAGGCATATGTGATGAAAAATGTGGGCACATATTCCATATTCTTCACCAAGTGTTGAACATTTTAAAGAGTCCATATGACGTTGGACAGGAAATCACCATTACACATGCCTAAGATGGAGAGAAGTTTAATGCATCTTTAACAGCCTAATTTTGTGAAGGTGAGGGCCTCCAAGTATCAAGCTTGCCTGGTAAATAAGCCTTATAGTCACCAAACATCCCAAACGGCAGCATAGCCTAACCTAGCTACTAAAGGCCCTTGGAAATGCTAAATTTTCAATATACATTCCAAATCCCAATACCTCTCACTCTCAATGGAAGCATCTAGTCTGCCTCGAATACAGACTCGCCTATTTTTTAGGATCCCCCTCTCTCGTAAACTCACCTATCTGCAAACAGCTCTACCCTTTCAATGCTACATTCTTGCCCTATTGTAACACAAGATCATTGACAAAAGGATGTTGCTTATCCCTTAAACTATCGACATTCTGAATTATAAGATGTAACCAAAGTAAAGATCTGCTTCTAGGGTGTTGTCTGAGGGTAAAAGGAAATTTTAAAGGACGACAGTGAGACCAATAATGCTGTATGATTCAGAATGTTTGGGCAGCTAAGAAACATTATACAAATAATATGAGTATAATGATATTTGGATGCTTAGGTGGACATGCAACCAGACAAGGAAGGGAAGAATAAAATTTGAGCATATCCGCAACAAAGTAGGAGTGGTGCCAGTCGAGGAAAATAAGACGGAACCCCGCTTCAGATGGTTTGGCATATCCAACGTAGGGCTTTACATGTCCCTGTGAGAAGCAGTTATTTCTGTGCCAGGTTGATGAGGATATGTGGTAAATTGAGATAAGGGTAGATCAAGGATAACTTGCTGAGAATTAGTGAGGCAAGACTAGATTGCTAAGAATTTGTCAGAGAACGCGTGCTTTGATAGGAGGGATAGAGAAAAGATTCGCGTAGCCAACACGAACTAGTTTGGGACAAAGGCTCGATTGATGATGTGAAAACAACTCATCAATCAACAGCGACATGATAACAAGGCATCAGGTCTAATCAGATCATATATGCACCTAAAATTCAGCCTTCTACGATCAATTGAGGTACAAAGAGTTGTAAAGGATCCTACTTGGTTTTGGTCACTAGGCCTAATCAGTTCAGATTTGTAGTAAGCTTCAGCCTTGAACGATATAATTAAGATAGGGAGTTCTGATGCAACTTAGTCGGTTTGGTCATCATAGATGTCTCGTATATTCTGAAAGAAGACACCTCAGAAGCTACAACAGTGGACTAGAATAGCAATTGAAAGGACGTTGGTAAGAGATATCCATCTCATTAGTCAAGCAAGAGAATTATGAGAAGCATATATTGAAACACCCAAAATAATAGGTTTCATCGAGCAAACCTGAATGAGGAGAAACTTTGAAGTATGACTGCGGGGACGATGTAGCTCAATCTGCCACATGTTCTCGTAGAAGAGCTCAAGCTTATATCCAATGCACCGATAAGACAGAAGGAAGTACAATTTTCTCAGTCCAAAGCCAAATTTCACAGAAACATCTGCAGTTTTCCAGAGCACTGAAAATTTTTCCCTAGTGACCTGGCAACCAAAATGCAGATTTATTTCTTCCATGTCATGCACAAAAGTCTTAGGCTTTTGTACAATATCAAGTTCCATTGCCCGAGCCTTTAAATAAGATCTTCCAAACCACAGGCGTTTCTCGGCCAACAAAATAATATACTCAGCACTCCTGTTGTTTGTGAATTGGACCTTAGCAGATGCTCTTGATCCTGGTTTCTTAGGCTGCCTAACCTCTAAAGCATATACAGTTCCTTGTCCCGTATAATTCTCAAGAAACGTCTTAATTACGTCTGCAGATTCAAGGCAAGGGAACCCATACAACTGAACGGTCTTACCCATTTCAGAGCAAATGATTTTAACTGCAGTTCCATTACATAGTAAGAAATCAGCAATCCTAATAGTACATTCAGTACAAGAGAAAACAATAGAACATGGAAATTATACGGGAACACGATGATGGAAGACAACTGCACATTAGACCTCATTTTTGGCCAACTTAGTATCATCTCAAGTTATAGAACCACAGGCGCCTAACCAAAGAGTTGATGCAATATCTCAATCTTTTTCTTAACTTCTTCATTTCATATCCTTGTCAAGTAAAGAAACATTTCAGGCTTCAGCAAATGTAAAAATGGTTCGTCACATCAAAAATGGTCATTCCATCACCAAAAAACACCAGAAAAGATCACGACTTTATGTTTGTCGCAAAGATTACAGTCCATATGTAAGTGAAAACACGATGCCAACACACAGCGAACAATTCTTTACAGTAGAAGGGCATCAAAAACTTTAATACTGCTCTAGACCACACGATTAACTAGATCCCCCCCCCCCCCTCTCCTTAGCAGCAAAGAAAAAAAGCTTTTTGATCTCCTCCATCTTTCTCAACAACCAACCAAAATCCTAAAAGAGTTCATATAACCCGGTAATTGCTGCATAAAACAACACGCGCACACACAAAAGAAGATATATGTGACATGGGGAAAGGCAAATGGAGAGATAAAGAGAGGTTATTACCAAAAGGTTGCAGGAAGCTTGAAGATCAAACACTGATGACTGAACTATATGCTGTACTACTGTGAACAGGGGTGCATTCATAAAGAAGGCGGAGAAAGAGTGTGGATTTTGATCGTCGACCCCTCGTCAATGTCGGGTCTTTCTCCTTTCACTTGACAGTGTTTGCGAGTGTACGGCGCCAAAGTGAGAGGATGTCGCTTTCATTTCTTTTTGCTTAATTTGAGGTTAAGGTCGGAATCCAAAGAGACCCGATTGACGATGATTCCTTCCTTCGCGGGATCTTTTACATTAACTTCATTTATGTGCATTTGCTGATGCCTGTAGCTTGCCTTGTTACCTGACTTTATCATCCAAACTTTTTATTTTGGTTCACTACGTTCTTCGAGGTGGACATGGCTTCTATTCTCAATTGTCGCTATGATAGGGACAATTGAGCAGCGACAATGGAGAATAATATGAATGAATTTTTAACTATAGCGGCAATTGATAATAATATGAGTGAACTGAAAATAATAGAGACATAGCTGAAAGTAGTAGGTACCATCTCTATCTATAGCGAAAGAGCAAATATTATTTGATTTTAGATCATTCGTCCCCATCATTTAGTACCGTTTGATGAGGAGAGATGGTGTGATAAGAAAAGGCGCTTAAGGAGACAGGATGATATCTTATTATATATCCAGCGGTCTAAATGGTTAGGACCATTTGTCCTAAATTATTCAATATATTCTAGCAGCGAAGGAACTAGTAGGAGGACTGATGCCAAACAAATCCTCTTGGTTAAACCTGAGAATGCAAATTAAATTAAGATTCTAGCGTGTGATAGTAAATTGTACTACTATCCGGACTATAATTGTATAATAAGCATTCATGGTCGTGTTTTTTTTCCTTAACAAGATTAATAATAATTCCTCCACAAACATGAAAATGAAAACAACAAAATTGGTACTGAAGTAGCGTTTGAAATCTATTCCATTCCATTTTCAGTTTTTTCTCCAGTTTTGTAAACTGAAAAAAAAACGTGTTTGGTACACAGTTTTTTTTTTCCTTCAGTTTTGAAAACCAATTTTAAAAACATGACTGTTTTTTTAAACTCTTATTTTGAAATTTTGAGTGTTTTGATTTTTATTTTGAGACCTCCCCCCATCGCCACCGCCCGTCGCCATTGTCCACCCTCGCGGGCCACTACTGTCCACTGCCACCCATTGGCCACCATGGCCCGTGGTCCACAGCCAGCCATCGCCACCAACCGACCACTGCCACTGCCAACCCCACCATCGCCACTGCAACCATCACCAAAGAAAAAATTCAAAATAAAAATTGGGTAATCAAGCACCCATTTGTTTTTGTAAGAAATAAAAGCTAAACTGGTTATGATTTTTATTTTTTTGAAAACAGAAAACTAAAATTCGAAATGATTTCAAACAGACCCTAATGGTTTGGGTGAAATAATACTTCTTTTTTTTTCGGTTAGCATTTTTTCCGCTCCTATGCAAACAAACAATCAATTTGTAGACAATTGTTACAACTGATTCAAATGTGGAGGTTCTTTTAGCCTCTTGATGAGAACTTCTTCAAAGCGTTTGAAAGATTGGAAACTACAAAATAAAAATTTTAAATTGTAAAAAGTGCACTGTTTAAAAAGTAACTATAGAAATGATCAAATGTAAATTAAAAGTATCTAACTTCTAATCTATGAAGGCTTAGATAGTGTTTGGTAACACTTTCAGTTTTGATTTTCAGTTTTCAAAAAAACAAAAATCAAAACCAGTTAAAAAAATTTTTTATATAGAAACAAATGGGTGTTTGATTACCTAGTTGTTATTTTGAGTTTTTTTTTCTTTTGGGTGTTTGATTATCCAATTTTTATTTTGAGATCTTTCTTTGGTGGTGATTTGCGGTGGCTGGTGGCTGCCGACAACCAGCGGTGGCTGGTGGATGCCGGCCAGCGGCCGTCATCGGCTATTGTAGTCGCCCGAGGTGACCGCCGACAGTCACCGGCGGTGTACAGTGGCTGCGGACGATGGGAGGGTGATGGTGGTCTCAAAATAAAAACCAAAACTGAAAATCGAAACTCATTTTTGGAGTTTTTAAAAACATTCTTGGTTTAAAAACAAATTTTTTAAACTAAAAGGAAAAAAATGAAAAATGTACACCAAACGCGCTTATTTTCTCCAGTTTACAAAACTAAAAAAATAAACTTTGTCAGACGAAGTCTAGTCTTCTAAAGAAGGAAGACTTCTCTTTGAAAATCGAAAGAAAAAGAAGGATTTGATTGATCATGATTAATGTCCTTTACAATGAGTCTTGCATCTAATATGTATACTACAAACTAAATTTAGAAAATAATTATCCCGTAGAAAGTAACTACCAAATTGAAAATAACATAACTACCAACTAATAAATAATCAACTCGTCCCCAATCAATAGGAACACATTTTAAGAAATTGTCTTCTTAATATTTGAAAATAATAACTTCCAATTTGAAACTTGAATCCATCCTCATCTCCTTTTTGCAAATTATATCGGAATCTTAGAGCATTTAATGGCAATTGCTTAAGGACAAATCATCAACTTTTAGTGACTAAGTGTTTAAGCCAATAACCTAACAATTGAATTTTTTTTTATTTTTTTTTGGTATCGACAAATGTCACATGTCTACTTATGCATACCCTATTCGGGACGGTCAAAGGCAAGCCATCCACCCTCAACTATGAGGAAGTAAAAGTTTTGAGACACTTATCCATTGAGTTGCTGGATGGGGTAGTAATAGGTTTTTATTGGATCCAATATATGATTAGGGGCCCAAGTGCCTTTCATATTATACCACATCAATTGTTAACAGGAAGGCTATTATGTTACGTTGGGATACATTTTCATCTGTTGTCACTCTCAGAGTGGAATTTCTTCGTACAAAATATAATTAGTGCAAATCATATGTCTTTAATCATTTAAAAAGTGCTAGAAAACCGCACACATAATGTAGCCAAGTTACAGTCTTTATGCTTTCTGCATAAGAACCCTTATTAGCTACGAATAAATAATAATGCCATTGCTCCTTTACATTGTGACTGGCCACATGAAAACAGAATACAATATGTATCTTGTCGAATTCTATTTTTCTTTCCAATGTTTGTCAAGAACTTCCTTCCCAAGCAATGGATAGGGATTGGGGCAGTACAAAGCGCAAATTATTCCTGAAGACTAGGGAAAAAGTTCACGTGGGTGGGGAACCATATCAAAGACTTGAGAATGCTCCCAAAACACGTATCACTATTAGTTGAGAAAGCGCAAATTATTCCTATCGCTAAAGGTGTTTTCAGCGACGAAATTTTCGTGGGTAAAAACGTTGTCCAAAAAAATATTTTACCGACGGATTCATCCGTCGGTAAAACCATTCCCGACGGACGTTTAACGACGGTCTTTTAACGACGGTATAAACCGTCACTAAATGGTTTTACCGACGGATCTTTAGCGACGGGACATATCCGTCGCTAAATGTGTTCTTAAATACCCAGATTTCTCTCTCTCTCTCTCTCTCTCTCTCTCTCTCTCTCTCCCCGTCTTTCCTCCCCACCAGCCCCCCACGCCGGCGACAGGCCCCCGCCTCAGTCCCTCCCCACCAGCCCCCACGCCGGCGATAGGCCCCCGCCTCCGTCCCTCCCCACCAGCCCCCCACGCAGGCGACAGGCTCCCCCGCCACCACCACACCGCCCTTCCCTCTCCCCTCAGATCTGCCGTCCCTATTGCCACCTCGCCGCCCCGCAGCTACCCCACTACTGCCACAGCCACCTCACAGTCGCACCACCATCGCCACAGTTCCTCCCCCTCCGCCGCACCACCACCCTCTGCCGCTGCCTTCCGTGCGCCACTATCGTCATCCGCCTCGCACCACCACTGCCTGAACTCACTTTTTTTCCCGATTAGAAATTATTTATCATATTGAATTAATCTGTTGTTATAATGTAATTGTATGCTAGAAATTAATCTGTTGTTATAATGTAATTGTATACTAGAAATTATTTATCGCATTAAATCTATTGTTATAATGTAATTGTATTTAATCTATTGTAATGTAATTGTATTTGATTTGCTATAATGTAATTGAATTTAATTTGTTGTAATGTAATTAAATTTAATTTTTTGTAGTGTATTGTATTGTATTTAATTTGTTGTAATGTAATTGTAATGATTAAACCCTAATTATCCCTAATTTGTTCCCAAGTAACCCTAATTGAACCAAATTAACCCTAATCAAACCGTAATTATCCCTAATTTAACCAATTAACAGTAATTAACCCCGCATAACCCTAATTGAACGAATTAACCCCAATTAAACCTGATTAACCCTAACTGAACCAATTAATTATAAAGAACCCCGATTCAACCTAATCTAAACAATTAGCCCTAATTAATCCCGATTTATCCTAATTGAACCAAAAAACCCTAATTAGCCCTGATTAGCCCTAATTGAACCAATTAACCGTAATTAGCTCCAATTAAACCTGTTTGAACCGGTTAACCTTAAACCCTAAATCCTAATTAAAGCATAATTAGCCCGGATAAACCCTAACTATCCTTAATTTGTTCTCAATTATTCCTAATCAAACTGTAATTATCCCTAATCTAACCAATTAACAGTAATTAACCCCGCGTAACCCTAATTGAACGAATTAACCCCAATTAAACCTGATTAACCCTAACTGAACCAATTAATTGTAATGAACCCCAATTCAACCTAAACTAACCAATTAACAGTAATTAGCCCCGCGTAACCCTAATTGAACGAATTAACCCCAATTAAACCTGATTAACCCTAACTTAACCAATTAATTGTAATGAACCCCGATTCAACCTAATTGAACCAATTAATTGTAATTGAATGCCCTGATCCAACCGAACCCTAAATTGAAATAATTGAACCACCCCTAATTGAACCCTAAATTGAATGCCCCAAATCAACCGAACCCTAAATTGAATCAATAGAACCCCCTAATTGAACCCTAAATTGAATGCCCTAATCCTACTGAAACCTAAATTGAACCTTAAATTGAATGCCCCAAATCAACTGAACCCTAATTGATTCAATAGAACCCCCTAATTGAACCCTAAATTGATGTAATTGAACCCTAATTAAACCCTAAATTGAATGCCCGTGATCGAACCGAACCCTAAATTAAACTAATTGAACCCTAAATTGAATGCCCTAATATAATCGAACCCTAAATTGAAATAATTCAATTGCATCAGATATGTGCATTTTGAACAATTTTTTCCTATTTGAACATTGATAATTTGTTTGATAATTTTAGGTTGTTAATTGTGTATTTGAGAATTGTGATTATTGATCTGTGATTTTAGGTTGTTAATTGATGATTTTAGGTTATTAGTTGTGCATTTGAAGTAATTGCGATTATTAATTGATGATTTTAGGTTGTTAATTGATGATTTTAGATTGTTAATTGTGCATTGAGCATTTGAGATATTGAGATTATTGACGGAGGATGGGACCCAATTGGATTGAATGTGTGATTTTTGTTAATTTTTATTGCATTGGGCGGCATTTGAGAATTGAGAATTGAGATTGTTGACGGAGGATGGGACCCAATTGGATTGAGATACATGTTAGTTAGCGCAGACACGGACACCACGTTTGATCGACGGTGTCCGACATTTAAAAAATAAATATTTTAATAAATCAATTAACCCTAATTAATTAGCTCTAACGAGCCTAATTAGTTTTAATTAACCCTAAGAACCTAATGAAAATCAAAGTAGCTGTAATTATCCCAAATTAGCCAAAATGAACCCAATTACGCGCATATTGATTATAGTTAGCCTAATTAATCATAATTTGCACTAACACAACCCAATTAAGCCTAATTAGCGCTAATTAGGACTAATCAACACTACTCGGCACAATTAAATCCTAATTAGGACTAAATAACCGTAATTAGGACTAAATAACGATCTTTCTACAGTTTTGATATTTCCGAAAGATTCTTGCATATGTTATCAATTTCTGAACGCATGCATGCATAGAAACCCTTAGTTCCCGTTCAAAGGTACTCATTACAAAGTAATGCTTTGTAATGAGCCTTTGGATGTCCAGTTTGGACAATTTGGAAAAGCTAATTGTTTATAAAATAGTGTTTTGACTCATGCTTTGTGTTCTATGTCGTGGATATTTGGTACACGTTCTCGTGTGTTTCTCCGAGTGCATACAGATCTGGTTTTCTAACATCCGTCAAACCTTCTTGAGCAAGGTTAGATGAATGTTAGAACACCTAATTGATGTCGTGTACTTGGAGAAATGCGGGGAGGTGCTGCCGAAGTTTTCACAGACATGGGACTAAGCATGAGTTAAAAACCGTTTTACAAACATGTGCTTTTCTGAATGGGATAGGACCACTACCTGTTAAAGAGTGGAGGGAGAATATGTAGACATGTTGTAACATTCATGCATTCATATTTACATCGGCAATGCCTAATCACTGGTCATAATTGAAGGTGGTATACAGTACAATAATTCAATCGTCATGTCAGTCGATCGAAGTTGGATAAAAAGGAAGAATGCTGAAGATTTTGAGTGTCGCTTTGACGAATTTCTCGACTTCGCTTATGCGCATCCTGCACATGTTGACCTTGATAAGATAAGGTGTTCATGCGGTAGATGTGAGTTGTTGCACTGGATAAAAAGAATTGAAGTAAAATGGCATCTTCGTCGGTACGGTTTTATGGGTGGATACACAAGGTGGACGCAGCACGGGAAAACGATAGTATTGTCGTCCAACCCGACTAGTCAAACCGAAGTTAGGGATGAGGCACGATATGATTACCGAGATATGATTATGGATGCTAGGCATGCTAATATTGACTGGGGTGACGACAGTCCACAACATGGATGTGATGCATATTGAGAAGAACGCTTTTGATAATGTGTTCAACACAGTGATGAATGTCAAGGGCAAATCGAAAGATCACCTTAAAGCGAGAAGGGATCTACAACAGTTGGGTGTACGCCGTGAATTACATCTTCGGACAGTCAGTGGGAGGACCATACTTCCGAAAGCACCTTACTGTCTAGACAAGAAACAAGTGGAGAAGGTCTGTCAGTGGGTTAAGAATTTGAAGCTTTCGGATGGGTTTGCGTCCAACATATCTCGTTGTTGCAATGTATCGGAATGCAAGTTCCAAGGGATGAAGAGTCATGACTGCCACGTATTCATGGAGAGATTCATTCCTATTGCCTTTCGGGGACTGTTGCCATGGGTTGTTTGCCAGACTTTGACTGAATTATCTCATTTCTTTCGAGATATATGCTCTTCTATGATCCGAGTGAGTAACATGGAAGTGCTTGAGAAGAACATTGTGGTGACGATTTGCAAGCTGGAGAAAATCTTCTCACCTTCGTTCTTTGATTCAATGGAGCATCTACCTGTTCACTTGGCATATGAAGCTAAGATGGGTGGACCCGTGCAATATCGGTGGATGTATCCCTTCGAGAGGTAATCCTTAAATTGTTACAGTTGTTCGTTTACACTTAATGCGACATCTGTTATCATTCATATTCCACCTAACTCGATTCGCAAAACTTCTAGGTTCATGTTCCATTTAAAGAAAAAAGTCCGTAATAAGGCTCGGGTTGAGGGCTCAATTGCGGAGGCTTACGTAATGGAAGAACTTGTAAACTTTTGTAGTCAATATTTCGGGCCTGATGTTGGTACAAGGTTAAATCAACTAGGCCGAAATGACCCCGGAGCAAGCACAAATTTGGAAGGACAATTGTCAATATTCAAGCAGCCAGGGAGTCCGTTCGGCCGAACGTATACTCGATGGCTAACGGATGAAGAGTACAGTGCTGCAACAATATATGCCATTCTAGATTGCGATGAAGTTTCGGCATTCGTTGAGTAAGTTAAAGTCTTAATTTACTTACATTGCTGTACATAATTGAAAGTGTGTGTTAAGTGAGTCAACTATATTGGTTTGCAGTGAGTTCGATGCGGAATCTTTAATCACTGATCCCGCTGGACTTGAATCTCATCGAAAATCACAATTTGTACAGTGGTTCAAAATCCGTGTAAGATTGTTTAACGAAATTATATTATGTGTTATATACAGTTATGTGGCCAATTAGTATACTGATTTATCCTTAATTTTTACCGTCATCTACAATAGGTTCAGTCAATGGATAGACCAGTGGCCTCCTATTTGAAATTACTAGCTGAAGGCCCTAACAAACAAACATCCTGTTACGGAGGCTATATCATCAACGGGTTTAGGTTTAACGTAAAAGATGATGACCGAACAAAACAAACCCAAAACAGTGGAGTCTTGGTCAACGGCGACTGTTATGCCGAGAATTGCATGGATTTTTACGGAGAGCTAGATGAGATTGTTGAGCTAACATATCTGGGTTCCCAAAACTGCCTGGTAATGTTCAAGTGTACGTGGTTCGATGTCACATGCAGTAGAGGAATCCGTGTTAGCTCTCAAGGGATTGTAGATGTCAATGTCAAGTCAAGACTTGCATCAGACGAGCCCTTTGTGTTTGCTAGTCAAGCTGTACAAGTCTTTTACACGGAGGACGTCGCCAATCCCAAATCTCATTGGTATACAACTATCAAGTCCAAGAAATTGCCCGTGACATATGACAGTGAGCTAGACTCCTTTCAAGCCGACCAACCACGTGTCTTGTTCCCTGTTGAGGTCAACAACGAGGAGGACGATCTTCCTCTTCCAACAACACTTCTTGTAGGAGAAGAAGTCGTAGATGATGACGCGGAAGACGTGGAAAGTGTTGGAGATGATGTGACCGAGTCTACTGATGAAGAGGATGAATTAGAAGATGAAGAGGACGACGAGTCCCACGAAGAAGAGGACGGCGGGGAAAGTGATGAAGATGATTCGCAAACTGAAAATGATTGACTTGTAATGTTGTAACATCAAGGGAAAAATGTAGTAACTTTTAGAACTTGGTGTTTAATGATGTGTTTTTGCACATCCGTTCATATGTATATATATAGCTTTTGTGCCGATGATGATTTTTGCCAAATTATTGTTTTTAACGTGTTAATGTCTTTGTAATTTATCTATATGAAGTCAGATATGGATAGGATACGGGCTATTCGTGGCCGGGCTGGACGCCGAGCTGCTTCCTCCCCGGTAGGTCCCACCTCGTCATTGCCTACTGATGACGAGGCACAGAGTGATCGGGACAGCAGATGGGGCCCCAGCCCCAGCCGTCACCGTTGCCCCAGCCCAGCTCTAGCCGTCGCCCCAGCCCGACGCAGATTCATCCCACACGCGCGTGCATTCTCCATCTTCCGTGGGTTCTACCTCAGGTATAGTTGATAACGGTGTTTCGTACATTTTCGCTAGCCTTATATTTGAAATGTATTAATGTCTGTGTTTTGTAGGATCTCGACGAGGCCGTGGTCCGACACGCGGGGTACGCATCGACCCCCAGCGTAAACAGAGAGTTACGCTCACGCAGGAGGGCCTGTAAGTACTAAAAATATCACCTCATGCCTTATATTTAAAATTTTGGGCTGTTAATTTATATTTGAACTGTATTAATTTATTTATTTACTTCTTTGGCAGGATCCTGGAGAATCAGGCGAGGATGAAGATCGGCGTTCTTGTGAAGGGCCGATTCTTCGAGCCACGCCTGTACTGGAAGGACTGGGATGCCGCTGCGAGGGAGGCCCTATGGGAGGAGTGGCTGGTACGGTGAAGTATTTTTTTCAGCATTAGTAAATGTTTAATTACAGTTTGTTTTATGTTGTTAATTTGTGTTATTGAATGCCTTACAGGAGGGGTTCACGTTTGACACGCCTCAGCAGCAGGTACTGGGGCAGCAGGCTTTCTTTGCCTACATCGGCAAGAATTACCGCCGATGGCTCCACGATGCACGGGACCGGGCGAAGAAGGCGCTGCCCACGGGTGCCCCGATGACGGACATGACGAGATATCCCCCACATTGGATATCTCACCGTGTATGGGGGGAGATGATAGATCGGTGGGCTGCGGATCCAGGTTGGGACGCCAAGAGTAAGAGCGGGGCTGAGAACAGACAGAACATAGATCCGACGCACACGGGGGGGTCGGTGCCACACGACATCGTCCGACACATGAACGCGGTCGAGCACCCGGATCTGGAGGAGGATGAGGTCATAGCTCTGACCTATACTCAGACGCACGTGCGGAAGAAGGACAAGGACGAGACGCACCGGGCGGGCGACTATATTTCAGATATTGCCCGGCGGATCGATGTGAGTCAATTTATTTAAGTTGTTAATGTTTTTTCTTTCTATCCTCAATGTCTGTTTCGTTAATTAATGCCCTAACATATCGTTAAACCACTATTTTTGCAGGCCTCGTATGAACAGCTAAGGGGGTCCGAGCAGCAGTCCGGACAGCCATCAGCGTCCACTAGTACGGCTGCGAGTACTGGGGGGTTGAAGCGATGGCTGGATACGCCGGAGGTCGTGAATCGGCCGAAAGGCCGCATACGCGGCCTGCCTAGCACGACTGCTCGTGCCGTGATAGGAGCGTCCTCACCCCCTGCTGCCCCTCCACAGACACCGGCTCCTCGGCCTCAGTTGGACGACGAGGAGATCCAGCGCATTGCTACAGTGGTGGTGAGGATGATCAGGGAGCAGGGCACTGCTGGACAGGCCGAGCCGGCCCCGGATCAGCAGGATCCAGATCCGGGACTCGGCAACCCCTGATGAGCCCCTTCCCGTGCCCGTTCCTAGCTCCCCCCTCCCCGCGCCCCACGCGCCCGGCTTGTACTCTTCTCCCCTCTCCTAACCGGCTGTATCCGGTTCCCGGCTTGTACATATATGAGTTTTTTTATAATAAATATTTTTTATAATTGATTATATATATTTCTTTCTGTATTGATTATTGCGCGTTGTTGTTGAGAATTGAAAATTGTATTACAGGTCTGGGTAATTGAAAAATAAAAAAAAATTCAAAAAAAAATTGACTTTTGGCGACGGATTAATTCCGTCGCTAAAAGTATTCCTACAATCAGTTATTTAGCGACGGAATATTCCGTCGCTAAAATATTTTATCCGTCGCTAATTTGACAAAAAAGAAAATAAATTAAAATTCTAAAAATATAATTAGCGACGGAATATCCGTCGCTAATTAAAAATAAATCCGTCGGAAAAAATAACATATTTAGCGACGGATTTAAAACATTCCGTCGCTAAACTATTAGTGACGGGCTTTTATACGAGGGATTTTTAGCGACGGTGAATCCGTCGCTAATTCTTTTAGCGACGGATTTTGGACTTTTAGCGACGGATTTTCCTGTCGCTAAAAGCCTGTTTTCTTGCAGTGAAGGCAAACAACAGAATAGCTGTTTTTTTGCGTAAATGAATGGGATTGGATAGTACAAACAGTCCTCGTAAAACATCCAACAGCAGCTCTCTCCTTTCTGTTATTGAACTTCACAAAACTCTGCAATGGTTGAACGTGGAAGGTCATAAATTCAAACAGTCCATCACTAAGTTTCCTATCGAGGGCAGACAAATCCAGAATCCTTCTGGAAGTAAATCTATTTTTCTTGATCTGCATCAGCTTGTCATAAAGACACCGTGGAAAACAAAGGAAATGAGCCCGATTCAGTCCATCATTGTAGCAACCCCAGTTATCTAAATGGTATGTAACATGGTATCAAGCTGATTCTTTCACATAAACGTCATTAACTTCACCATTCGACTCCCCCACTTTCTTGTTGATCCAGGTTCTAGCTTCCTTCCTCAAGGACTCACGGCCAAACGAATTGCTTCTGGATCTTTTCGCCCGTCAAAATATTTGGACATTTGCAAGATACGACCACGAGTGAGGTTAATGTTCAGTGGTTCATATCTAAGCTAAGGATTTTCTGTACGGTCAATTCTTGTTCGAGGTACAGTCATTTTAGGATCTTCTCTACAGTCAATTCCTGTGCAAGGTACAATCATCTATAGCTGCACTGGGGGTGCCATTCGCCATAAAGGGAGTGTTAATAGCAACCCCCAAAACATGTGTTGAATTACTTCTCCTACAGAGTTGTTGGTCAAATAGACATAGCTTCCGTTTAATCGCATTTCCACCTTCGAACTTTTGTAAAATCCAGAAGTTGATATTTATCTTACATGTACACATTGAATTGAACCCGGATAGCAATCATAGATTACACAAGTACCCCTTGGCAAGTCAAACTAGGGTAAAACAACGAGTAAAGCCGGTGTTTGTTATCCTAAGAATTTGCCAAAAGTAAAGGGGTCCAACGAAGCAGACATAGTAATATCTTGCAAAAATCAAATCAGAGAAAAATGGTGTTATGCATAAAATCTGCTAAACACCGCATTGCACACGTACAAGTAACTAAACGATCGAACCAAGAAAAGATAATTAAAGTTGCTATCCTTCCATGCAAGCCAATCAAAAGGGTTAATCACATACCGTATAATGGGAGCAAAGGGTCCTATAACGCGTAAAGAATTAGCAAGTAGGAGAAAGAGTTGAGGAAAAAGCAAGTGGAACGGGAGTATTACTGAAAGGGTTCGCACCGGAGACAGCAGAGATTTGAACCCTTTGCTGCACAGTTTGAAGGATATACACAACAGTGATTCCCGTACGTGTGTACAGTGGTATAGGTAGGTATATACGACATCCAGCACATATTAGTGCAGCGGACGAGAGTGAAATTGATTCCTCGGTCAAACCCTTTCTCCGCGTCCCGTCATGTCATTCGGAGTAAGCAGTAAGCATCGTTCGCCTTATTAGATAGATTTGAAGGCCGGATACCAGACCCACTATTATTATCATCAATCAATTTATAAAAAAAACCTAAAGTTTCAGCAGTTTAGAAGAAATAAAATGTGTTCGTTTAGACGGATTAATGGGTTTGAACTTGTAATAATTTTTAGACTTATTTGGGTCTATCTATTGACTATTTGGAGTTTGTAACATACATAATCGTAAGTTTTTTGAAACCTACATATTGAAATTAGGATAGATTTTATTTATACGTGTTCTGGTTAAATCTTAATTATAATAAAAGCTAAATGACAATTAGGATTAGATTTAGATTTTATGTGATATTCAATGTGAGTTCTATCTTTTCCTCATCAGTGCAACCAATAAGCCTAAATACTTTCTCAAGTCGAGAAATCCACTTCTCTGCCACAATCGGATCGTCTGTACCTCCAAAAGGTTCTACATTCTTCTTGTCAGACTGCTCTAATAAGCTACGAGTCTGTGCTTGCCGTGATTATTATTCGGATTCTGGTTCGGTTGATTATGTTGATTTAACTGAGCTTGTTGGTTCGCCAGTAGCCGAGTCTGTTGAGTTTGCTGATTTGCCAGGATAGTCAGAAGATATGGTGGATTCTCATTCCCTGTGACATTCTGACGCTCCGCATTTCAATTGTTGGCTCGCCTATTATTACGACTGCTTTCCATTACTACAAAAGAAAACTAGAATTAGATACTGACAAGGACAATAAACTTAAATTTACCCATCCTACCCATCTCACAACTTATCTGATCCTAAGCATATAGGTCTATAGGAGTTTAAACCTGTAGCTCTGATATCAACTGTAACGACCCGGTCTACGGCCCCACCACAGGGGATTACCTCCCTCAAAAGGGTTAGCCAAGTAGGTACTTATGAGTTCTTAGACAGGGTTTTATAAGGTCAATCATAAACTCTCCCACAATCGATGTACGATATTATAATTAGAGTTCTATAATAACTCAAATTCTCGACCAATCATCATTAAACACAAAGAAGAAATTAAAATACTTAATTTATTAAGTTACACACTAATTCCCTCGCAGGGGCTTAAATAAATAAATAATAAAAATGTTAAACGAACCCCATGATCAGGCTCAAACAAATTCTACTGACAATTATTGTTAGACCTCTCATATTTAAACGTTTATTTTAAAAAGAAAAATTAGAGGGATTGGAGAAGTGATGGATATTTTAAAATTTTAATTATTTTAAGAATATAAGTGTATATCTTTAGGTATCTGATGATTCACAATATATTCTTAAGAATAGAAGAAACTTCAGAGCCTCCAGAGAATTCCTAGGAAGAGATCTTTGGAGATTTTGATCATCATTTTGTGGTAAGATTATTTTTGATTTTTAAATTGAGGTTTGATATAAGAATCATATAAATTATTGTGATTGATGGAGTTTTAATTAAAAATTTTGATATTTTTACATTAGAGTTTGATACAATTTGTTTGAAAGGATCAAGATTTTTGGGTTAAATTGTGCGATTAAAGGTAAGAATTTACTATTTCTAAATCCGAATCAGCGATGGATGAATCGATTCTTATCCTAGTTATGCATCTTTGGTAAACTCATAAGATATTAGTATTTTTTTTTTCTTGGTATTCCCGATCGACAGCAATTTTTCCTTTCCCCGTATTACTTTTGCTTCTGTTTCGATCGAGCATTGTTGTGTTGATTGAATTTCTTTTCAACGTTGTATGTCCTGTCACGTGAATCCCTAAAGCAGTAATTCTATCATCTTTTAGTCTACTTTCTTGTCCTACCCTTACAAAGCAATTGACATCACGTATTTATTGTTCTTTGCATGCCGGCCACCTTCTGTCTAATGAGTTCCATCCCCATCACTCTTTCATTGTTCATTTACATAGCAATTTCTCATCTCTCTGGGGGGGGGGGGGGGGGGGGGCGCCAAATTAATTTCTTTTTGGCTTTTTTTTTGTGATTTCACCAATTTGAATTTGTGCAATCCTGATTATATGAGTTTGAAGTTTTACTCATTTCAGTTTAGTCACATAATCTATTCCACTCTTTTTTTTTCTTTTCTATAAAAATTCGTTCGTCTAATTTGGTGTACTGTCATGTTGACCTTTTTACGATCCATTACTTGTCTTTCGAGTTAATCACAAATAGGACTAACTATGTTACAATGTTCGGTTGTTATTGTTTTGTCATTTGACTTGGTATAACGTAAGGTGTGAAACTATTGGCATGAGCCAAGGCCACTTTCATTAGTTTACATTGTCAAAGAACTTCTTATCTTTCGCCTTGTTTAGTGTATAACATAGGGATAGTTCTACGAGCCATGTCACAGTGTATATGACTTTTTGTTTCTGACTTATCCACGTAGATTGGAACGTGAGCTAGCTCAATGGGACGAGCTAGAGATCGTGATTTTATTTTCTGAACCTAGTTTCACATGTCAGTGATGGCATGTAGGATCTTATTCTGAATGACTCTCTAGTGTATATCTCTGTAAAGAAATAATTTTTTGGCATTTTGAAATCTTATGTGTATCTGTTCCGTTAAAAAATTCAGTATGTCCATAATTTCGTTTTCTCAGACATTTTGTATCATTTTTTGTTGGTCCGTAGAGCGACATTACTGGGCAATTGGCTCACTCCCTTATTCTTTTCTTTTCATTTCAGGTGATCAGTAGGTGGGATTGGATTACAGGCCTAGCTATGTGACTAAGAGCTAGCGATTTTTATCTCAGAGTCGGTATTTTTATTTTTAGATATAATAATTAAGATAATTGAATTTGTTTAGAATTTATTATGGAACTCCGTGTTGGAGTAATTTGGATTAGATTAATGCTTTAGGCCGCTATGACATTTATTGATGTAATTTTGGGATTGATTTGTAGATATTCTGAATGACCACTTGGGAGACTTTTCTTTTCTTTTTTTTGATATTTTGATGTTTTCTGATTCTGTTTATTTGATATTAACGCTCCAAAAATTAGGAGCGTTACAATTATTAGCTGCAGAAGGGAAACAGAAAAAGGGGTGAGCTTTCGGGAGCATCGAAATATATTCGATAACAATTGTAAGGCTCAAAAACAGGGTATTGAAGGCAAACGATGCAATACGTAACAATTATAATACAGTTTCAAAGAATATTTGATAACAATTCAAAAAATATTCACGAGGACAAATGGAAAAAATTAGGTTTCGGTAGAAATCTCTTACCTCAATCCAAGCAGAACGAAGCTAAAACTCCCTCAAAAATCCTCTGAATTAACCTAGATTGACGAATCACTTAAAAGATCACATTCTACACTACTATATTATAAACCTAGTATAAACTACCTAAATCGTACTCACTTCTTAACCCGGATGACGCAACTCGAAGCGGGTCCCACACACGGCCAACCTAACCAAAAGACCCGTCACACTCCTCGAGGTTCAGAAATAACCCAAAAACATTTTTAATTCTCATTAAGTATTCTTTATGACTTAATACAACATATAAATAAAAAATATTTTTGAATATTTTTGAATTAAAAATAATTCCTTTAAATTCACTAAAAGCCTATAAATTGCCATAATTTCTTTTAGCTGAAAATAAACACTTGTAATTTTGTAAGAACCTTAAAATACGTATTAAAATTATAGAAATTAAAATTGAGATTTAAAAGGCATTAAAAATGATTTTAAAATTTTATTTTTTAAAATTTAATGCGATATGGAAATGATAACAGCTCAACTCTAAAAATCACCAAATTTAAACAAGAACTTACTTTACTCTAATTTTTTCAGAACTTTTTCATGAGTTTTAAATACTCCAAAAGATTTTAAAAATCTGAACTTACAGAAAATATTAAAAATACATGTGATTTTAAAAAATTACAAAAATTTGCCAAGAATTCTAAATTAGCCTAAAGTATCCTACTGTAAAATTTGACATGCTAATGACCACCGTTCGCCTTTAAACACACGCGTCAAACCTAACGCTAGTATGTGGTACACCTCTGCAAGCACAGAGAACCTGTTAAACTGTTGTGACCTTAAACCACTTCATTACCTTTTCTTTATTCTCTGCACCCTCAGAACCTTAATAAATCCACATCCTCATCTTGGACAGCCACCATATAAATGTTTATACACACAATACACACCACACACTCACATATTCACACACGAACACACGCACACACAAAACACACATATTCATGCACATGTATACACCCGCTCTTTTTTTTTTTGCACAGTACTTGCACACACACAACTGCCTCTTAGTAGCATCATGCACACGCCTATATTCACACCAACACACACACCCCACTGCACACACTCATTTTCCCCATACCCACTGCCTTACTTCTTCCCTGCTACTCATATTTTAATTAGTTCAGCACACTCACATGAAACACTTCAGTTTACTCACGCATGCATATATATTAGACACACCCACATATACACGTCACACAAACACCACTATACATACTGTTAGGATCAAGTGCTTACCACTACACCAAAAGCAATTGTTGTTAGTAAAGGCGCAACTTTATTTTTTTATAATCCTGGCACAGCAGCCAACGCACACGGTCGAGTACACAAGGGAGTAGATGGATGCGGCCAACCTCCGATCTGCCAACAATCCCTTCCCTAGATACACCCCGGGGGACTCGAACCCGTGACCTGCTCTGATACCAATTTTTAGGATCAAGTGCTTACCACTGCACCAAAAGCAATTGCTATTAGTAAGGGCGCAACTTTATTTCCTTATAATTCGGGCACAGCAGCCAGCGCACACGGTCGAGTACACAAAAGAGTAGATGGACGCGGCCAACCTCCGATCTGCTAACACATACCTATACTCCAAACACACAACCCCCTTGCAACTCTCACACCCATTGCCTCACGGCAGTGGTCTCCTATCTCCCTCTTTACTCTTTTTTTTTCCCCAACCCATTCATGCACTCATCAACCAGCCGCACACATATTTAAATACCCTCAAACACACTAATATGCACAATCTATATATCATCCAGTCACACACATATATAAAGACATGCACACCCACTGATAAACCATAACCCACTTCAGTATATATATATATATATATATATATATATATATATATATTTATTCTTACACTCACCAAAACATACACAATACATATGGGCACTCTCACGGCTATATTTGTTGCAGTCATCATCCTTCACTGCACACTCGCATATTGTAACCCACGACAGCCCATGGCTGAACAACCACTCCCTTCTCTCACACAGCCATGGCTGCCACCCCCTCCCCCCCCCACGGATCTCAACCATGGCAACTTAAAGCCACCCACAGTCCAAATTTCTTCACAGCCCCCTTAATACAACACCGTACACCCATCCATAAACACTTCACAATATATACATATATATAAAACATGAATTTCAAAGAAAGTCTTACCGAAAAGATTTTTTGATCGCCAAAATTTCCTTCGCCACGGCTGCTTAGTCTATACAGGTTTATATTTATATAAACTCAAGATTGAAAATTACCAAAAAAAAGCCCTCCCTACCTTTTGTTTGTTATTCTAATTTTTACCCTTAACTTCCTATTATTGCAAAAAAAATCCCATATAATTATTTATAATAACTTTTATGTGCTAGAAAAATTGAACGGGTTGTTACATAATCCCGTTTCTTCAGTCATCACCAAAAGTCACTAATTGTCGTCAATAAAATATTAATTATGCACATTGTTACTGGATATGCATAGAAATGGTCGCTAAAAGTTGCTAATAAAATTCAGTCACGCTAATCGTCACTAAACATTTCAATCAATATTACTTATAACTGTTAAAATTAAATTATAACTTATGGTATCTAACATAAGTTTGTGCTAAGGGTCATAAACTATAACGCTTAGCTCCACTAATCTACAACATTTCATTTAAATACGTCGCTAAAGTTGACAAAAATATTGATCACAAATTGTCTCTAAAGCTCAAATTAATAATCAATTGAGTTTTCTTTATACCGTAAAACCAGTTTAAGATTTTGGGGTGTTACATTCTCCCCCACTTATAAAAATTTCGTCCTCGAAATTGAACGTACCTGAGATTGTTATCCTCAAAATGTTTAGTCAATTCTTATAAGTACTTACACATCAATGCCTCAAATATCAATACTCTTAAATCACAGAGCTCTACTACACTGTAAATGCCATCTCTACAAATTTACCCTTTTTTCCATTTGTACCATTAAATCGTTGCTAATAGTCTAAGCAAATTTATAATAGTTAACCTTAAACTTAATTTAGAACCAGGATATTACATTCTTCTCCCGTTAAAAATTCGTCCTCAAACTTCACAGCATTGACAAGGTCCAACGCTTTCAGTATGTAACTCTAATAGCAACAAATAATACCAATGCACTACAGTTATGTCCCACGAATACGCTAACGTTACGATTCCCATTCAAGTCATATCAGTAGTTTATATCTATGGGACTAAAACTTATGCTTTAATGTTCGTAGAACCTCAAGGTCGCTGGCTATGAATTTTGAGACTTAGTTGCCTTTCTAATATACTTAGAACTTCAAAACCTCCTCTATTAACAAATATTCATAGCTATCCTCCTGGTTTTGTAGCGCCAATGAAGTTGTGGCAACTCCTACCAAGTACTGCTTATGATGATTATCCAAAAACTAAACTTGTGAGTTTTCTAGTCACCCTTGTCATATGCATTATACGCTAGATACACCTTATAGAGTAAATATGATTGTATTGAGCACATCAACTTAAATATAGCCGATGACTTACCTTGGATCCATATATTCAGGCACAACCTAACTTTTAACGTTGGAATAGCCCACGGCTCATATCACATTAAGATTCAGCATAACACACCTAACTTGAACAACAATTGCTAATGTGCCTTTATTTCATTAATGTAATACATATGTCAACATTTACCTAAAATAATACTCGGTGTTCAATCCAAAGGGTGTGCAAGAGGACTATAAATACACTCGAGATCCAAAAATCATGTCTCAATCTTCAACAAATCAATGTGCTTGAAAGATATATCTAACTTGACCTTCATGATAGTGCAACCCTATCATCAATAAGGCGCTAGCTAGTCATTATAGTCAAACACTTTTCGACCACCTGAAGCGGCTTTCCACTATCATTTCGTATGCCACATCTTTTTTTCTAAATAAAGAACCTCATAGGTCAGGGCTAACTATACATCTCAATCTCTAAGCATCAACAATGTATGCACATCATTTACTCTTTCCAAGTCTTTCGCAATAAAAGAATAAACTTATAGGTTTTTAATCTATACTTAACCTCACGAGATGCGAGCCTAGTGTTTCACTTCCACCCAAAGTGCAGTATCATAGAATCAAGACTATTAACACCCACTATTTATTATTATTATTATTATTATTATTATTGTTATTATTATTATTATTATTATTATTATTGCAGATCGAGTACACTTGTCACGACCCGAACCCACGGGCAGGCCCGCGAGCTAGGCACGTGACCGGCCGCAGACCCAATGGACTCCAACCAAGGGCTCTGCTAGGCCTTACTCACTAAAACCTGTACACAATTCTAAGCTCATACATTAACTAACACCATAACATGAATTTCTAAAGATGCCCTTACAACTCTTTCCCAAATCATCTCTACTGAAATCCTCCAAATAGACCGATAGCATTTATTTTAAAGAAACCTCCTAAAATTAAGCTACGAACAATTCAAATAAATAACTGGCAGTTCTACAATTTCTCAAGGGCTTAAACAACTTCCTAACGAGCATCTCCCGCGGCTTCATTCTCATTTCCCTCGCAATACTCATGTTCATCTAGTTGATCGCCTGAAAACATTTATAAAACGGGGTGAGCTTAGGGCCCAGTAAGTACACCAATCATATCCCTAAAATAGATTTTGGGATTCATAAAAATATGAAACATGCCATGGTTTTCTTCAATATGAAACTGGTAAACATTTCACAAGAGATACTATGCATATATATACTTTTGAAAGCAATTCATCCAAGATTCTCAGAAACGAAGTATTACATCAAGTAGGCTCATCAACAACTATCACAGTTCATCATAACATAGGCATGTTGCGGTCAGCGTACGTTCCCCCCTGACTAGGGCCCATAATCCCTACTCCACCTGGGATGAACATTATTTGGTCAGGGTATGCGCCCCCCGACTAGGGCCCACAATCCCTCCTTCGTCCGGGATACATATTGGTGTGGACGCAAGGGCGCACCACGAGCAACAGTACTGTGCGTCAACGTATCGTCCCGTTGACCAGGACCCAACAATCCAACTTTCCCCCGTGGATATGGGGCGCAACAACCAAGCCAGAAATACCGTCTCATTCAACATAAGCCAACTTTAAACACTACTCATAGAAAACATTCCATGGCATTTTTGATGGATTTTATCATCAAACAATTTACACAAAAGCAGTAGTGTGCAAAAGGCTTTAAACTTTTAATTGAACAATTCATTTGTACATATACATAGACGGAAAATAGGGTATACGGAGGAATATGGCAGGGGTACTTACCTGGATAGCTAAGTGGTTCTGGTTCTTGTTCCCAAACCTGCCCTAGCTCTTGTCTATCGAAACCTAAACAATAAAGAGATGTTATTTATTTTTCGCTCAATCATACTTAAACATTAAGTTTCACACACATACCTAAGTTAACATACACCTATACACACCACTACTACACACATGTACTCTCACTATATCATCTCTGCGTTCCCTACTACACCAACAACACACATACACCCTCCACTTGCATGCTATCTCACAACACTCATATAATTTCAAGCAGGTTCCCCCTTCCTTTTACACAACTATACACACACGAAAACACAACAAATACCTCAAACACCTGCTGCCTTATTACAGCCCCCCTTTTCAGCAGTCTTCTCCTTCCTGTTTACACCTCTACGCACACACACAAAACAGCAACAACCTCACGCAACCGCTGCCCTTTGGCAGCCCCATTATAGCAGGTTTTTCTTTCCTTTTTACACCTCTACACTCGCACACAAAACAGCAATAGCCTCACGTAATTGCTGCCATTTGGCAGCCCCATTACAGCAGGTTTTTCTCCCCCACTTTACACCTCTAGACACGCACACGAACAACAACAGCCTCACACAATTTCTGCCCTTTGGCTGCCCCATTACAGAAGGTTTTTCTTCCCTTTTTACACCTCTACATGTGCACACGAAACAGCAACCGCCTCATGTAATTGCTGTCCTTTGGCAGCCCCATTACAGCAGGTTTTCCTCCCTTTTTACACCTCTACACACGCACACAAAACACCCACACACCCGCTGCCGATGGCACATCGCATTTTCACGCATGCACACCAAAAACAATTCACACACTCCGCTGTTGTTCGTGGCAGCCTCTTCCCTCTCACACACATCGCACACCGCAGCGCCAACCCACACACTCACGTTGCCCTACGGCAGCTTCTCCCCCTCTCCTTCACTCTCAATTACACACATATCACTACACCCTCTCATGGAAATACCCACACCTGGGCAGCCCTTTTTTTACAGTCATTTCACACACACATAAACACACACTACACCCCGCGGCACAAACACATACACACATCCTTCACACAGCTCACCCACGTGAGGTTACACACCTTAAAATCACACTCTTATACTCATACATCCATTAACAACCATTCAGTTCACTCTCGCTCCCTCTAAAATCCTTTATACACGCACACCCATTCACCTTCCCTCTTCTTTGTCTCAATTCCCACACACACATAACCCAACACACACACAACACAGCTACTGCCTCACGGCAGTAGCTTATTTTCTTTGCTCTAAAGCAGCACACACCTGCACACCACTCCTTCTCTCACAAGCACACAACAAACTACACACATACACACTTCAGGCACACAGCACACTTCACGGCTGCACAGCAGCCCATACATACACATCACGTTGCCATTCGCGACACACACGTGCATACACGGCTGCACAGCTGCCCACGCACACCACATGCACACTTCGCACGCACGCAGCTCACATACACAACCCAAACCCGTCAACTACAATCCTCTACGGCAGTCACCAACCCCACACTTCACCCAGCTTCACACGAAAACTCAATTCATGAACTCACTGAACTTATGGCAGCAACCATAACAGTTTCTCTCAGCAGTTTACATCTCTCTCCCGTTACCTGTTACGCACACAAATACCCACACATCTTCTCCTATCTTTTGTCATAGACCCACTTCACATATAAACACATACATAACACTCCACGGCTGCACATACAGCAGCCCACTTCAGTCTAATATCTCTCTCCCTCTCTATCTTGCTTCTTACACCCAATAGAACATACACAATACACATGAGCATGTCACGGCTATATTTACTACAGCCATAACCCTTCACAGCACAATCATATAGCAACCACGGCAGCCCATGGCTGCATCGCCGCCCTCTTCTCTCAGATCTCTTAACCATAGGAGCACGAGGCCACCCATAGCCCAATTTCCTTCACAGCCCCGCACCGTCCGTTTCCTCACGGCCATAACCCAACAGAAGGAAAAAATAATACCTCACGGCTGCCCCCTTAAAGCTATTAAATAACATTGAGAAAAAGTTAGGAGACTTACCGGAAAACTTCGCCGGAAAGAGAATCCTCCAATCCCTTCCCCAAAGAGCCCTCTCTACTTCTCTCTTTCTCTATCTCGATCTGTTGCCTTCCGAAGCCAAGGTTGGCTGCCCACGATTCCTACACTATATATATATCAACCCTAATTTGTATAATTACCATAAGTCCCCCTACCATTCCCTAAGCCATTTAAATTCTACTAGAGACTTTTATTGTTACAAAAAAATGTCCATTATATTTATTTATGAAAGATGGCGCATTAAAAGAACTTAATGGTTTATTACCTACCCCGCTACACTAATTCGTTGCTAACACCTGTTAATAAGGTCTATACGTTAACAAAAAAAATTGTCACTAAAGATTTCAATCACTATTAATAACATCTGTTAACGTTAGTTTATAGCTTTGATTTTAAAGTTGTCGCTAAAGATTTTATTTATAGTGTCTCCCCAGATTTGACGCTATAAGCCGCACAAATAATATACCAATGCTAGGTAATAGTTCGTCGCCAGAAGTTTTAAGTTGTTAAAAGTATTTTATTTATTTATTATTTTTTTTTTAGGGTTCGGGGTATTACAACACTTAAATATGAAACTAATCTTTATCAACAGCACTCTACTAGAAGAGCTAAATTTAGAGTTTACGGGCCTATGTTTGGTACTTAAGATCTTTGTTTCCTATCCTGCTGGTAACTCAAAAATATTCACGACCTAAGAATATTGACTAGTCACTGCTCAAACGGGATTCCTACAACACCAAACTTCTATCATCATCTAATTTCTAGGAAAATATTGCTACTGTACTTCTTTAATCTAAAACCTCAAGGTAATCTGATACCTTAATCGACCACTACTCAAGCCTATAAGAAAATTTGTCTTAACCATTTCTATAAGCATTTATACATTACACCAAAGACTGAAACTGTAACCACTATGCTTTCTTTGTGCACTCCGATGTCGAAACCAAACTAGTTTATACTATTACTGAATCTATCACATAGAAGGTAAACCTTGAAGGACCCCAAAAATCTTATTCTACACATACATGTACCACACATCTATTAGCAATCACAACCTCTAAAATTCATAACTTATATTTAGTGGAGCTACTCAAAGAGACCAAAAGATTATAATCTTATCCTTCAATTATTTTCTTTGGCTAATACTTAAAATCGGAGAATTCTTAGGTAAGTAATATGTCTACTATTGCGTACTCAGTGCAAATCTCAATCCAATGCTAACACCTCAAATAAGTCATCAAAAGTTAATACAAGTTTTTAAAGTCCAATTGCAGTCACAGATTATCTTAGGTTAGTCTATAGAATCTCATACTAAGCTCGAATACCAACTGCAGCACCCCAAAAATGTTTGGAGTGTTAACCGATCAATCGATCGATTCTCAATCATCCAATCATCTCAATTCCACTAAGGAAACCCCAATAGTATTCGTATCAGAGCTCTATAATAACTCAAATTCTCGACTAATCATTCTCAAACACAAAGAATAAATTAAAATACTTAATTTATTAAGTTACACATTAATTCCCTCGTAGGGGCTTAAATAAACAAATAATAAAAATGTTAAACGAACTCCATGATCAGGCTCAAACAAATTCCAAAATTCTACTGACTATTATTAACTGCAGAAGGGAAACAGAAAAAGGGATGAACTTTCGAGAGCTCAGTAAGGTCGCTCAAAGATTCAGAAGAGGGAATACAATGATTATCAGATTCACTTCAAACGATAGGGTAGGGATTCAACTCAATCCATTAAACCAGATAAAAATAGATATAATTTCAATTATACTGAAACGATGCAGATGATATTGAACATGAGTGAAATGCACAGCCACACATGTAGTGCAGGGAAACACTTAGCAAAGCCACACAGGCAATGCAGGAGAATCACTTAACAAAGTCACAAAGGCAGTGCTCTCTAATAATGTGGTTACATATGCATATGAACACTAACTAGACCATTAAGGTACTAGCATCTCCTGACAATAACAAACCATCATTATATCACCCCGATACAGACTATTCTTATAACTTCTCAATACACTAACTCATGTCAATATGCAGAATGAAATAAGTGATAATAAAATGAATAAATCGACATTTAACGAGTAATAAATACTGAGCATCAAAATAAATTTTCAATAAAAGTGTAAGGCTCAAAAACAGGGTATTGAAGACAAACGATGCAATTCGTAACAATTATAATAGAGTTTCAAAGAAAATTTGATAACAATTCAGAAAAATATTCACGAGGACAAATGGATAAAATTGGGTTTCGGATAGAAATCCATTACCTCAATTCAAGCAGAATGAAGCTAAAAACGCCCTCGATCAAAATCCTCTGAATTAACCTAGGTTGACAAATCACTTGTCAGAACATATTCTACACTACTATATTATAAACCTAGTATAAACTACCCATAGCGTATTCACTCCTCAACCCGGACAACGCCACTCAATACGGGTCCCATACACGGCCAACCTAATCAGAAAACCCATCACACTCCTAGAAACTCAGAAATATTTTTAATTGTCATTAAGCATTCTTTATGTCTTAATGCAGCAGATGAAATAAAAATATAATTTTTGAATATTTTCAAATTAAAAATAATTCCTTTAAATACACTAAAAGCCCATAAATTGCCATAATTTCTTCAAGCTGGAAATAAAGACTCATAATTTTTGCAAGAACCTTAAATTATGTATAAAATTTATAAAAATTGAAGTCAAAATTTAAAAGGCATTAAAACTATTTAAATTTTTTTCTTTTTAAAATTCAATGCGTTACGAAAATGATAACTGTTCAATTCTAAAAATCATCAAACTTAAACCGGGACTTTTTTATGCTATAAAAACATTATTCTAATTTTTCTAGAACTTTTTCATGAGTTTTAAAGACTCCAAAAGATTTTAAACTAAACTTACAAAAAATATTAAAAATACATGTGATTTCAGAAAATTACAAATTTTTGTCAAACCTAACGCTAGTCTATGGTATGCAAGCATAGGGTATCCCTCAAACTACTGTGACTCTAAACCACTTCATCCCCTTTTCTTTGTTCTCTGCACCCTAGAACCTTAATAAATCCACCTCCTCACACACACAATACACACCATACACTCACATATTCACACACTCACACAAAACACACATTGACGCATCTGTATACACCCACTCTATTATTTTTTTGCACAACACTTACACACACACACAGCTGCCTCTTCACGCACTCACCTATATTCACACCAACACACACACGCGTGCGCGCTCGCGCACGCGCACATTTTTCCCATACTCATCTAATAATTGGTTCAACACACTCACATGCACCACTTCAGTTTATTCATGCATGCATATATATATATATATATATATATATATATATATATATATATATATATATATATATATATATATATATATATATATATATATATATATATATAAATAGGGAGCTGATCCGTTGAGAGCGCTAGCAAAATAGAAGAAGTTGCAAACGCGATCTGGCCGTCCATGCGAGATCTGTGGACGATGCAGATCTTTTTTTGCTTTTTTTTTTAAGTATGTCTGCTACATAATGTAGCGGATGATTTTTTGTCAAAAATACCCTTTTAAGTCTGTCCGCTACATAATGTAGCGGACAAGTAGGCATGCACTTCTTTCTCTCTCTCCTTTCCATCATTATGACATGTTTCTATCTCCTGTCGTCAATTTCGTAATTTTTTTGAATCTTCCTCTGTCCTTTCTCTCTCTTTCTCTCTCCTCATTCTCTCTCTCCTGAGGTATTAGTAGTGTAGAGAGAGATCAAAGTGGCGCTGGTGTGTGTGTGTGTGTGTGTGTGTATATATATATATATATATATATATATATATATTATACACACCGTCGCGTTTGCACTACCTCAGCCTGTCAGATAGGTGACTCCTCTGTGACACTATCTTGGCACGCTCTGAGTGCTCTGCATGAGGGCTTCCCCTCCCTCTAGGTGGGAATATTCCTTTAGGACACTACCTCAGCCAGCCTAACGAAAAAATCTTTCTGGACATTACCTTAGCGTGCTTCGAACTCTGACGCACGAAGACTCATCATCGGGATAGATGAGTGCTCTGAGACATTACCTCCGCCCGATGGGTAGTTGACTTCTCCTGACAGTAACTTGGCGCGCTCAGAGTGCTTTGGCATTAGGACTCATCACGGCGATAGGCATGACGCAATCTCCACCAGGGAGCTCCAAGTGCTCAGGCATGAGGGCTCTCCTCCCACCAGTTAGGGAACTCCTCTAGGAACTTACCTCAGCCAGTCGAATATATGAATACTCTCGGGCACTAGGCTCTGCCACAAGGACTCATCGTGGAATAGGCAATCCAACGAGACATTATCTTTACAAGGAGCTCTGAGTGCTCTAGTATGAGGAATCTCCTTTTACTAGGTAGGTGACTCTTCGAGACACTACCTCGGCCTATCAGGTAAGAGACTCATTCAGGATACTACCTTGGCCCATTAGTTAGGTGACTTATCCAAGACACTACCTCATCTTGTTAGGTAAGCAATTCCTCCATAACACTACCTTGTGTGTGTCGTGTACGTGACTACTTTGGGACACTACCTCAACCTATTAGGTAGACGGCTCCTCTAGGACACTACCTTAGCACTTTGAATGCCCCGACATAAGGACTCCCTAACAGGATATGAACTTCTTTGGGACACTATCTCCGCCAGGGTGTTTGCATGACTAATCTAAGTGCTCCGGTACTAGGGACTCTCATTGGCATGCCTAGGGACCATGATCCTTGGGTCACTCCAAGATGGGAGTACGTCTCCGAAGGGCATCAGGTCTAGTCCGCCTGGCAGTTAGGCATCCCCCTTCTCCGCTGTCAAGTCCTATGCGTCTCTCAACATTGCTAAAGGTCTCAACATGGGCTTTAGACTAAGGGCTAGATCAAGAGATTCTCTGGCCACATTGACGGTGTGTGAGCTAGTCTTTCCACACCGACAGAGCAAGGATGCCTCATATATTGGTTGGCTAATTTTAAGTTTAACTTTACAGCTGTGTTGCCCTGTTGGTTGACTAGTTTGTTGTTTAGGGGGTCGTCTAAATCGGAAAGTGTAACCCCTGCTAAGTTAGCAGTATCTTTGGCCTAACGAGGTCTCCACTGAACCGCCCCACCAGTCGTGATCAAGTTTAATCGTCTTTTGCAAATTTTATTTTTATTAGAAGCTTCATCTCACCCATGAAGGAAATGGCATTATGGCCTTGAGTGAAATTCAAAAGGAAAAAGGTGAAGGAAGGCTACTAGAGATAATAAAAATGAAACCCCCGCATTTTTTTTATCTATGATAGAGGTAAAGCCCCATTGTGGTCTATGATACATGAAAAGAAGAAAGTCTGAATCAGATACTGTACTATCTAACTTACATGAATTCGATGAATGGAAAATCTTTCTTCTACTAATAGTGCTTAAGTCTGACGTGATAATGATTCCATGACCACATAACCACTTATAATGCTCTGATCAGATTTGGTTTGCCATACACACTAAATATAGGTTCAGCCTGATGTCTTGCCTCTTCTTGTAGTTGACTGGTGCTTCTCGGATATATGAGTGTCATATAAATACCCAAAGCTATTTTAAGGAAATTCCTGATGATCAATGTGTCAGGGCAACTGATTTCTCTCCTTCACACTCTATTAGGCAATCTTCCGCATTATATTTGGAGATACCGCACGGTGTTAACATTCCAAAGTTCCTTGATATCTCTGCTGAATCTAAAGAAAGTGTGAGCAAATTCAATTTGGAAGCTGGCTTCACATATACAAGAAATTTGGATCTAGTCCCCATTGTGGGTCCTCCTAAAGGAATTGAGTTGCCGTATGAAATACTGTTTTAAGGTTTATTCCTTGGTTCAGCATGGATGTGTTCCCGGGTTAGCACTTGATGAAGCATTTTTTAAGTTGGTTGACCCAGAAGGTACAGATGTTGTTTTTGTAGAACATGCTCTAAAGAGACTCTTCCATTCAACTGACTACTGCTATGGAAACGGGCAAGGTGGCTCCGTGAGCAATACAAAACGTATCGCACATTTAAGCAACTATACAAGAGACCTACTATTACCTTGGATGCTGGATGTTTATATTTTTGCAAGGTCCTAATAATCCCATGCAAAATGTATTTGTGGTCCAGATGTCATTGTGTCTAATCGCGTATACGTAACTATCCTATGGATATTGATAATTTTCTTCGCATTTCTTTCGTTGACTAGGAGTTTGAAAAATGGTTTTTCCACCGCTCTATCCCCCCACATATGGTCTATGCACGAGAATGAAACAACTGAGATTTATAATAGGATACTTTCAACTCTTAGAAATGACATACTCATTGGTAACATAAATTTTGAATTTTTTTGCCTTTTCATCAAGTCAATTACGGGAAAATTCTGTTTGGATGTTTGCTTCAAGAACAGGGCTTATAGCTGCTGATATAAGAGCATGGATGGGTGATTTTCATCAAATCAGAAACGTGGCAAAATATGTTGCAAGACTTGGTGAATCCTTCAGTTCGTCTAAGGAAACACTAAATGTCTGGACAGTGGCTTGAATTTTTCACAAGTGTTAGAATTCAAACCCTCCATCTTAAGGTTCATGGAATTGTGAAAAGTAATGCATGAATCTGGACAGTGGCTTGAAATTGAAGAAGCAGAAGCAATGTCTAGTGAATTTGGAATTCTCTACTGGATCACATGGCTCCATTATTAGTTGCAATGTTGACTTGGAGAATTCTTCTTTGGTGAGCTGTTTTTACCTGTGTGACTAGCAAATGAAAGCTTTATTGTGAAGTTTTGGCTGTCAACTAGAAGATCAGCAACCGACTCGAAGAAGTGGCTGGAAATGGAATGCTTCACAATGAAGCTTTGTGTGCCTACTCTAGGCTGCCAACTTGGAATGGGTTGCTGACTTAAGTCATGACATATATATATATATATATATATATATATAGGAGTCTTGTCTGTTTAGTGATATATAAGAAAATGGTAGAAGCAGGAGAGTGTGATAGAAAAGAAAAAAACAGTAGCTTGAGAAAATAGAGAGAGGTGTTGAACACCAAGTTTTGAGATAAAAATATTTTGTTTAAGTGTGTTCGTTGTTCCAATTATTTTTGTGAATCCGTTTCTCTTCCATCGAGTGGTATCACAGCCACAAGGTCCATTCTACACTTCAAGAAAGTGAAGAGGTGGCCAATATCATTCTGCCTCATATCTCAAAATTAACATAGACGAATTATGGGAACCCAAGCATCGAAATGAAGGTTCTACTTTGGTCATAAGAATTATGGGAAATTGTTAAAGACAGATATACCGAGCCGGTAGATGTGACTACCAAAGCATCTTTATTAAACGCCCAGAAGACGACGCTAAAAGAATCACGCAAGAAGGATAAGAAGGCCTTGTTATTAATTTTTTAAGGAGTTGACCAATCAACCTTCGAAAAAATATCAGATGCGAAGATATCAAAGGATGCGTTGTAAATTCTACAAAAATCTTTACAAGGAGTCGAAAAGGCTAAAAATGTATGTCTTCAATCACTTAGAGCTGAATTTGAGACGTTAAAAATGCAAAATTCAGAAAATATTAATGATTATGTTACTCGTCTGAAAACGGTGGCAAACGAGATGAAAAAAAAATGGACAGATTCTTGATGATATGAGGGTAATGGAAAAACTCTTACTTTCTCTGACTCAAAATTTTGATTACGTAGTCACCGCCATTGAAGAATCAAAAGATTTGTCCCAAATTTCTATAGATTAGCTTGTGGTTTCTCTTCAAGTTCATGAGTAAAGAATAAACCAAAATAAAAATAGTGGTAATTTGGAGCAAGCTTTGCAAATCAAATTATATGTAGGTGAAAATCAAGTTAGCAGTAGCTACGAATGAGTTATAGCATATTGTAATGGTTATAGAGGTGGATGCAGGCCAAACAAATGGAGGCTATCAAACATATAGTCGTGGTCGAGGATTTAAAAGCAGAGGTAGAGGTGATTTTAGCAACGAGATGATAAATCCCAGATGAAATGTTATAATTGCAATGAATATGATCATTTTAGTTATAAGTGCAAATTAACTCCTAAGATGGAGGAAAGAAATAATTTTGCAATAGCTGAAGAGAAAGACGTGGAAGATGCTATTTTTTTGACTTACAGAGGAAACGAAGAGTGCAGGAAAAATGTTTGGTATCTCGACACTGGTGCCAGCAACCACATGTGCGGCCGAAAAGATTTGTTCATAGATTTGGACAAGACAATCAAAGGAGAAGTTAATTTTGGAGACTCATCCAAGATTCCGGTCAAAGGCAAAAGTAAACTCATGATTGCCTTAAAGAACGGAGACAAAAATTATATATCAGATGTTTATTATGTACCAGCCTTAAAAAAGCAATATTATCAGTCTGGGTCAGCTTTTAGAAAAGGGGTAGTTATACACACGAATGACTGTTCTCTCGTTATTTTTGTGAACCCATTTAGCTTCCAACAACAAAACAGTGAATCATCAAATGTTGAACGGGTTCTACAGCATCATAGATGTCATTTAGACTCGCATTTTTGTAGGTGCTCTCCCTGAATAACTGCTACTGCCAGATGACGATGGTGTTGATGCAGGAGTTGTTGAAGTAGGGCTTCGTGGAGGAGTTTGATCACCACCTTGATCATCTTGCGTGTTTAAGTTGTCATCATCATCATCATCAAAAAACATTCCTTCAACTTTCTTTTCTTCCTTGCCCCATCTCCAGTAATCTGCTTCATCAAACTCAACATTTCGTGAGATAATGACTTTCTTAGTAAGAGGATTATACAGTTTATACGCCTTACTTCTTTTCTCGTAGCCAATAAATATGCATTTTTTTCCTTTGTCATCCATCTTCTTTCTCTCTTGATTAGGAATATGGGCATATGCAATGCATCCAAAGATTCTGAGATGTTCAACTATCGGCTTGCTACTACTTCAAGCTTCATTTGGCGTTTTGAACTTTACACTTTGTTGGCATCGAGTTAGCAAAAAAATAGCACATGAAACGGCTTCAACCCAAAAGGTTCTTGGTAGGTACTTTTCCTTCACCATACTTCTTTCTTTCTGCAACGTCATTTTGTTGTGGCGTATAAGAGGCTGTCAACTGATGAATAATTTGATGCCTTTTATAGTAACCTTCAAACAACTTTGAGGTGTATTCGCCTCTTCTATCAGATTTGATTGTCTTCAGATACTGTCCACTTTGTTTTTCTACCATTGGTTTAAATTCTATGAATTTATCAAGGGCTTCCGATTTTTCTTAAAGAATATACGTCCAACTCTTTCTGCTGAAATCATCAACGAAAGTAAGGTAGTACCTGTTTCTGCCAAGCGATAGAATATCAAATGGACCAGCTATATCCGAGTGCACAATCTCTAGTGGCCTTCTGGCTTTCCAGAATTTTTCAACTTCAAACCTTTGTCTGTGTTGTTTCCCTTTAACACAAGCTTCACATAACTGATCTGGTTCATTAATTTCTGGCAGACCATTCACCAGCTTTGTTCTTGATAAGAACTTTAGGCCGGTAAAACCAAGATGACCAAATCTTAGATGCCATAGTCATGAATCATCTTTAATGATAGACTTCATGCATTTCATCATTTCTATTCGGATATCAAGTGTGAAAAGATGATTCTTTGTCATTTCAATTTCGGCAATTAATTCTCTCTCTGGTTTTGATAACAAGATATATTTGTGGCCAGGGAAGAAGTGGCTGGGAAACCGTGTGTTTTTGTATATGTCTGTGGGAAACAAGAAGAGGCTGATTGAAGAACGCAATGCAAATGGTGGTGCATGTTTGTTGGCGGTGGTTGTATAGTGGTAGATCTACATGATAGCCTATGAGAGCAGAGAGGAGAGGCTGACAACGTTACATGCTACGATTGGAGATAGGTTGTGGTGATTGCCGTGTCTGTAGAGGGGGTGACCAGTGGTGATAATGGTGTTGTGGGTTTAGTGTCTGGTGGTGGCTGATCTAGGTTGTGCTGTAGCGGGGTGGTGGTGGTTGATGGAGACTTTGGTGTTGCATGGTGGCAAGAGGTTGGTAGCGGTCAACTAAGGCTACCTGTGGTGTTACGGCAGAGTTGCGTGGTTATGGGTGTGAAAGTGAGTATGGAAGCGGTAAGGTGTTGTAAAAATGGTGGCGGTGGGTGGTGTGGGTGGATGGGTGGGTGTTACTACTGATTGAAGGGGGTGGTGACGGTGGGTGGGGCGACTAGTTATAGGTGTAGTCGTCGACGTGGGGGGGCGACCAGTGGCGGCACTAGTGAAGGGGGAAGAGAGAGAGAGAGAAAGAGGTGGTGGCTGGGGAAGGGAAGGTACGGTGGATGGGGATGGGTGGTGGTCGTAGAAAAGATTGGTTCAATTTGGATGCGGAATGAGATGAGGTACTTATTAATTGCCTACATAAATCCCTAGAGCCTGACGTGTAAAAATTGAAAACATAGGTCTTGAACTGAGATTTTGTATACTCCCCCAGGGTACTTATATGTGCTCAAGTCTTTCTTTGTTCTTCAACGGAAACCAAAATGGTACACATCACCAACATCAGTACTTGCCGACGCGCATGGAAAATGATCCATACTTGAGAAAGCTTCTAGCTTTCAAACTCAGCATTATCATACTCTTCATCATATGATGTATTCTACTTATTTTTCTAACACAGTATCAAATGACAAGGTATGAGAAGCAACTAAGAGCGTGTTTGACGCGGTTTTTTTTTTCCAGTTTTGGAAATTGGAAAAAAAAAGTGCGTTTGGTAACCATTTTTTTTCCTTCTCCAATTTAAAAAATCAGTTTTTAAACTGAAGAGTAAAAAAAAAACTCCAGAAACTGGTTTTTTTTTACACTTTTGGTTTTTTTTTTATGAGACCACCACCACCACCCTCCCACCGCCGGTAGCCACCTCCGGCTGCCGGCGACTGCCGGCAGCCATCGCCGGCCATCGGCAGCCACCTCCGGCCGCCAGCGACCACCACCGGCGACTGCCAACAGCCACCGTCGGCCACCGTCGGCCACTGCCGGCAGCCATCGCCGGCCATCAGCAGCCACCTCTGGCGACCGGCGACCACCGCCGGCAGCCAGCTCTGGCCGCCGGCAGCCACCAGCCACCGCCGGCCACCACCACCGTCGACCACCGCCACCGCAAATCACACAAAAAAAAAGTCAAAATAAAAAGGGTTACCAAACACCAAAAAAAAAAAACTAAAAAAAAAAAGGTTATCAAACACCCACTTGTTTTTGTAAAAAAAAAACTGCTTTTTAAAAACTAAAAATCAAATTTTTTTTTTTTGTCAAACCAACCCTAAGTCAAGAAAGGGACGTTTTTAACGGGTACAGAAGCATAAAACTCGGGAAAACTATAACAGAACAGAAATGAGGTCAGGAACAAAGGCAGCAAGAGAAGTTGAGGCAAGATCACAGCAGCATTAGTTTAGCCAGATACTTATGATCGGCTGTTGAAAATCTAAAGGAAAGACTGGGAGCCCAGACAACAAGAGTAACCCTCTTCATCAGGAAAAACCAGTCCTTTGTACCTTCATTCACTAAGGCTTCGTTTGACAAAATTTTTTTTTTGGTTTTCAGTTTTTAAAGAGCAGTTTTTTAAAGAGCAGCTTAATTTTTTTTTTTTATAAAAACAAGTGGGTGTTTGATAACCCCTTTTTTTTTTGGTGTTTGGTAACCCTTTTTATTTTGACTTTTTTTTTGGTGGTTTGCGGTGGCGGTGGTGGGGCGTAGCGGTGGTCGACGGTGGTGGTGGTGGTGGCCGACGGCCGGAGGTGGCTGCCGGCAGTCACCGGCGGTGGTGGCCGGCGGCCGGAGGTAGCTGCCGGCAGTCTCCGGCGGTGGTGGCCGGCGGCCGGAGGTGGCTGCCGGCAGTCACCGGCGGTGGTGGCCGGCGGCCGGAGGTAGCTGCCGGCCGTCTCCGGCGGTGGTCGCCGGCGGCCGGAGGTGGCTGCCGGCAGTCTCCGGCGGTGGTCGCCGGCGGCCGGAGATGGCTGCCGACAGTCTCCGGCGGTGGCTGCCGGCGGCCGGAGGTGGCTGCCGGTGGTCGCCGGCGGTCGCCGGCGGCCGGAGGTGGTTTTCGGCAGTCTCCGGCGGTGGTCGCCTGAGGTGGCTGCCGGCGGTGGGAGGGTGGTGGTGGTGGTCGAAAAAAAAAACCAAAAGTGAAAAAAAAAACCAGTTTTTGGAGTTTTTTTTTTACTCTGCAGTTTAAAAACTGGTTTTTTAAATTGAAAAAAAAATGGTTACCAAACGCTCTTTTTTTTTCAGTTTTTAAAACTGAAAAAAAAAGAGGGAAAAAAATTTTGTCAAACGGGGCCTAAGTTGCCTCTCTATTGCCGATATTCTGTTTCTTTGTGATATGACCCATGCGCGCATCTTAGTTGTATGTATTTGACTTTCTTTTCTCCCTTCCTCTAGTCTTTAAATTTATGCCTTAGAGCATGTTTAGCTTGATGGTCAAGTCCTAGAGTCTGTTTGTGGAAAAATGAAGCTGACTGAATCAGCTTGAAAAGGTCAAAAAACTGATGAAATGCGGAGAAAAAAAATAACAATTGCGGATCTGCTAAGATAGGGTGACTTGGATTTGACCTTGTATTCTAGCAATTGGTAAAAGTATGTCCAAATGTTTGCATTAGACAATATAAGATAAAAATCCAGGCTTTTTTCTTTTTCAACAGATATTTAAATTCAGACGGTCTTAGAGAGATTGCTTATCTAAGAATTTTTTTAATTGAGGACTGCGGAGCACTATTTGTACTCGATAGGACGTGGGGCTTGGACCAATTCAGATAATGACGAGGGAGAGTTAATTGACTTGGTCTGGGCATACTTTGACCTCCCAAAGGAAAGAATGGCTTGTGTCAAGGTAACGGGGCAAGAAGAGGTAAGAAGAGGTATGAGTAGACCAGAAATAAGATATGTAGTTGTTGTTGAGGGCTTGATTACTAGAGACATGACAGAGCGTATAAGTTGAGGTATATTCTTTGAGTTAGGAGGATGAACAGTGGTGGCATTTGCTGAACAATTATGTTATATATAATGTAGCGTACTAATCCATGCGAATTTTTGCAACAGGAGTTATATCTATAAGCCATAAGATAATGGACAAGACATTACCACCAAACATGCCATGGAAGAGCTAATAGACTGACCCTAAAAAGCACTGGGTAACTGTGCTTTAAGTTCTGTCGTCGTATTGGTTGATGTGTACAGACATTGTCACATGCATCATTTTTGCAGTCAAATCTTTAGAAATCGTTTCCCTTGGTTAAAATAACTGCGCTTTGGCTTTAGCAGCTACTTCTAGCTTCCCACTTAAATTGCTGACAAATGGTCAGATATGGCTTCTTTAAAGAATCTATACTAGATGTGTTTTTCTGATTTTTTTCAATTTAGAAGCTAATCGTGGTTACCTTATGTTCTTGATGTGGAGTGCTGTTTAAATAATTTTTTGATACTTTGTTTCCTACCTATATTATTACTAAGTTGGCTCATCGAAGTGATATAATGGCTTTTTTTGGTTCTTTGTTTCCTACCTATGTTGTTGCTAACACTCGCTTATTCTGAGAACAGATCTCATCCAAATGAATGTTCAGGAAGTGGTTTGGATGGAGACATTTATTTTGTCTGTTGGTATAGCGATCTAATTCCACCATAGCAAGTACTGCCCATGGATTATATCCCAGCACCAACTTTTGATCTGGACCATGAAGTTACAATTGAGGTATAACTCGCACAATTTTGCATGTTGAATTGGTCCATCAATGAGTTACTAAGTGTAATCTATGGACATTGCTCAGTCTTTGAATTCTGCTTTTAACATTACAACCTACAATTGACATGTCTCATTCTGTTAGATCTTTTCTCCCTTTGTGAACGCGTGCTGTAGATCTACCTTGAAAACTATTACCGAACATCTAGCTTACCTTTGCCATTAGGACCCCTAACAACTAAAACAACTGTCTTTTATCATCTGACATTTATTGTATAGAATTGCTAGACCTAACAGTTTATGTGATTAGTTAAACAGCTCAATTTACCTTGCAAACGTAGATCAGTAATACAACTAATAGTACTCTAAACTCCAGCAATAGTTGCAACTTCATAATATGAGCCGGTTTCATTGTAAAGAATAGGATGTAGGGTACTCAATTGACATGAATTGCCGTATGATTTGTCTTTGGAATTTCTAAGTAGGATATTGCATAACTTTTTTGATTTGCATTCACAAATTTGTGGCCCTGTATGTGTGTGTGCGCCCGCTCGCGTAAGTGAAAGATACGTGTCTTTGTCGGAGGTGGGGGTGGTCGAAGTTAGCTCCGTATTTGGCCGGTTGTGGGGGCACTTTCTTTGCCAAGAAATCATTGGGGCAGAGTGGCATCTGTTGCAATTTCTCTGATTTTGGGTAACCAAGTAGCAAGGGTATCACTTATAAAAGGCCTTTTAGGTACCATAAAATAGTAAAAGTGGAACAAGTGCAGGGCATTATATTTACTGCTTGTTTAGCACTGTCGAAGCGAACAAGAACTGCAGGGGAATGTTACCTGCAAAATCAGCTATCTATGTGGAATCCAGGCCATTAAAGCTCTAGATTTTCCTGTGCCTAACTGACACAGTCTAACAGCCATTAGGCACGGGATAATCTGCGGCTAATAAAGGTGTGAATTCCCTTACAACCCCTGCTTGCATGAATAGGTGTCAGAGCCGCCAAGTGCCCGGTTCTGCGGATCCGGCTGTCAAGCGCTGGTTGTGTCCACTCCAGCGGCCAGGTAGCGTGCCTGAGTCTCAGCACCGGTGAACGTACTTGAGGCTGGATAGCCCCCTAGCAGAGACACAACACTTTCAAATAAAGGCGAATGACGCAGTCTCACATTATAAGCACGGGGAGGCTCTTAGGCTTATCAGGGCGTGGGTCACCCCATTTGGTGTTAGAAATGCCACGTACTCAGCCGCGGTTACTAAGGGGTATATCCACTCCAAAAATGCCCAACATACATGAGCATTTTCAACAGTGGTAAACGTACCTGACGGGTACCCTTTGGGACGCAAGTCTTTCAAGGCACTGTAGGTTCCCTTGCTTGGATAACTAGCTTTTCAGGTTGAGTTCTACAGCCTTGTTTGCATCCCCTAGTATCAGAGCCTCTATGTGTTTGCTCCTGTTATCCTGCGTCTGGCATGGGTTCTGTCCACTCTAACAGGCTGATTTGCCTGAGGGGTCCCAACAGGGGTTAACGTACCTAGGGGTCAGTAGTCTCCTTGCGGAGAGGCAAACCTTTCGAAAAGACGCGAATGGCACAATCCCACTTGTCAGGCTTATAAGAGAATGGGCTCCCTCACTTGGATGGTTAGCTAGGTTGAGTTCTCTAGTGGCCTGTGTTACATCAATTGGTGTTAGATCTGCTGTATACCTAGCTTTGTGGGTCCCGTATCTGGCATTTTAATGCCATGCTACGTAGCTGAGGAGTCGAGACGCAAGGGTTTCCATATAGAGGTGAATGATGGAGCCCCACATTGTCTAGACAAGAGGACATTCTGGGGCTTTTAAGGGCTAAAATTTTAAGTACATTTCTCCTACTGCCCCTGTTTGCATCAAGTGTACATCACCTTCCCAAGTGGACATCCTTATCCTGCTGTTCTGAATAGGATGAGATAATACCCAACTCAAATAATCCAAACTGCATACTAGTTAGTGTTGGCTACGATAAACCCGTTCTGCCACAATCCCTTATCCATTCAAGTATGTTCTCATAACTCTCCAGCATTCAAGTCCTTTGGCTCTACTTCTGCCCATCTTAATCAAAACTCCAGAGGGCCCTCTTAGTAGATCTCTTCTTGCTCCTCAGTCTTCTGGTAATATCATTCCCCTGCTTGTGTCAAATGTACATCACCTACCTAAGTGGGCATACTTATGCGTACTGTTCGGAAAAATAGAATTACCATTATACAATACTGAACACAATTAACTAAGCCCGAACCAGTTGGTGTTGGGTATCGGCTCCTTTTCTTCCATTCTCCCTTATCCATGCAAACAGGTACTCATAAATCCCTAGCAATCAAGTCCTTTAGCTCTACCTCTGCCCATCTGATGGAGTTGGCTAATTGGGATTGTTAACGGATGGCTTGGGGTGGTGTCAAAGTTCGACCCTTGGTAAGGAAGATAAAACTAAGTGAGGTTTCAATGTTTCATTAGTGATTGATGTTGGCTGTTGACTTCTCTTGGTAAATAAGTTAGTGGATGCAAGTTGGTGCTAAATCTGGCTTCTTCTATGGCGATAACGTCCTTAGCTGATGGTCAATTCAAAATAATTCACGATAGGATTTTTTTTTTCCCAATACTAATCAACTAAATTACTACAGGTATGTCAGAGCGTACTTGCGAATTACAATATATTGCTTCTGGTCTTATATTTGGTTGATTGGCCATTGCATATTCCTAAGTAGTTAACTTGTAGCGTGATTCTTCTCTATCCTACTTCAATTACACAAATATTGTAGTGTACTTGTGTACTTTAACTTCCATATTGTTAATTTTGCTTTGGTTAATATGCGAAATGTTGTAGGGTGATTCTTCTCTGTCGATATGTTGCTTGTCTGTTTCTTCCACAATATCCGATGTTTATTTCTGTGATGCAGGAAGTTGAGGAATATTTCAGCAACTACATAGTAAATGACAGTTTAGGAATCATCGCAAACGCCCACACAGTTTTTGCCGATAGGGAAGCTAATAAAGCAATGAGCGGACCTTGTTTAGAGTTTGCAAAGCTGTTTGCAGTTGCAGTTGACTTCCTAAAGACCGGTATTCCAGCACTTTTACCATCTCATCTACGAGTCACAGAGTATCCAGATTTCATGGAAAAGACGGACAAAATTACCTATGAGTCACAAGGTGCTATTGGGAAACTTTTTCAAGAAGTGAAAACATTTTACTACGCGCCAACCATGTCAAGTCTTTCACAAAGGAAGCGGCAAGAAAGTCGTATGATTCCGGCATGGAAGTCGATGGTTTTCAAGACTACATAAAAGATGCTATTTACTACAAAAAATGAGTATGATACCAAGTTAGGAAACCTAATGGATGACTATGGCATTAAAACTAACGCTGAAATATTAAGTGGTAGTATCTTGCAAACGTCAATATATTTTGACAGGCGAACAGATCCAGAAGCAATTCGTTTGGCGGTGAGGTCCTTGAGGAAGGAAGCTTGAAGCTGGATCAATGAGAAAGTGGGCGAGTCGAATGATGAAGTTGATAATGTTTACGCAAAAGAATCGGCTTGGTACCATGTTACATACCATCCAGATTATTGGGGTTGCTACAATGATGGACCGAATTGGGCTCATTTCCTTAGTTTTCCATGGCGTCTTTATGAACTTCCACGTTCAGCCATTGCAGAGTTTTGTGAAGTTCAATAACAGCAAGGAGAAACAGCTGTTGGATGTTTTACTATCCAATCCCATTCGTTTACGCAAAAAAGAGCTATTTTGTTGTTTGCCTTCTCTTCCTCGATTATACAATGATGATATGGAAGAAAATTCAGCAGAAAGATCAAGCTCATTGTCCAAGCATCTGTCTGGAGTTCTGGATCCATCCACAGCTGCACAGAAGTTACACAATAGTTCAGGGACTCTTCCATGGGAAAGAGAAGGTAACATCCATGTTCGGAATCCCCAATGGAGCAAGCTCACTATCATGGTCACGAGCTAACACTATTAGCTCCCATCAGAAATTTTACTCGGATGTTTTTCTTCCACCTAGGATATTTTCAATGAATAATTTTTTGCTGCTATTCTGGTTGTATGAAAATAACTATAATCCTTTGTATAGTAAGTTGTTGACAAACATTAAAAAAAAAAAATTCGACAAGCTACATACTGCATTTTGTTTTCATGTGGCATCTTTATATTTATATAGCTAGTAAATAATAAGGGTTCTTGTTTTCATGTGGCCAGTCACAACATAAAGAAGCAACGGCATTTTTATACTAGCTAATAAGGGTTCTTGTGCAGAAAGCATAAAGACTAAGTAACTTGGCTACATTATGTGAAAGGTTTTCTACCACTTTATAAATGATTAAGGACACATGATTTGTACTAATTATTTATAAATGATTAAGGACACATGATTTGTACTAATTATATTTTGTACAAATAAATTCCACTCTGAAAGTGATAGCGGATGAAAAGGTATCATAACACTAGTGACATAGCCTTCTTCTAAACAATTAAATGTGATATAACAGCACGTAGGCACCTAATCATAAATTTGATCTAAGAAAAAGCTACTAGTATCCCATGGAGCAACTCAATGGATAAGTGTCTCAAAACTTTTACTTCTCATAGTTGAGGGTGGATGGCTTGCCTTTGACCGTCCCGAATAGGGTATGCATAAGTAGACATGTGACATTTGTCGACACCAAAAAAAAATTAAAAAAAAAATCAATGGTTAGGTTATTGGATTAAACCCTTAGTCACTAAAAGTTGATGATTTGTCCCTTAAGCAATTGCCATTAAATGCTCTAAGATTCCGACATAATTTGCAAAAAAGAGACGACGATAGATTCAAGTTTCAAATTGAAAGTTATTATTTTCTAATATTAAGAAGACAATTTCTTAAAATGTGTTTCTATTGATAGGGGACAATCGTAGTTGATTATTTATTAGTAGGTAGTTATGTTATTTTCAATTTGGTAGTTGCTTTCTATGGGGTTATTATTTTTTAATACATATTAGATGCAAGACTCATTGTAAAGGACATTAATCATCATCAATCAAATCCTTCTTTTTCTTTTTCTTTTCAGAGAGAAGTCTTCCTTCTTTAGAAGACTAGACTACGTCTGACAAAGTTTATTTCTTCAGTTTTGTAAACTGGAGAAATAAGCGCGTTTGGCGCACATTTTTCATTTTTTTTTTCCTTTCAGTTTAAAAATTAGTTTTAAAACCAATGCTGTTTTTGAAAACTCCAAAAATGAGTTTTGGTTTTCAGTTTTGGATTTTATTTTGAGACCACCACCATCCTCCCATCGTCGGCAGCCACTGCCCATTGCCACTGTCCACTGCCGGTGGTTGGCAGCCACCGCCGGCGATTGCAATAGCCGATGACAGCCACCGCCGGCGATTGCAATAGCCGATGACGGCAGCCGGCCGGCATCCACCAGCCACCGCCTGTCATCGTCGGCACCGCCACACCTCGCCACCGCCACCGCAAACCACCACCAAAGAAAGAACTCAAAATAAAACTAGATAATCAAACATCCAAAAAGAAAAAAAAAAACTCAAACTAAATTTGGGTAATCAAACACCCACTTGTTTTTGTAAAAAAAAAAAAAATTAACTGATTTTTATTTTTTGAAAACTGAAAATCAAAATTAAAAGTATTACCAAACGCTACCTAAGCCTTCATAGATTAGAAGTTAGATACTTTTAATTTACATTTGATCGTTTCTATAGTTATTTTTTAAACAGTGCACTTTTTATAATTTAAAATTTTTATTTTGCAGTTTCCAATCTTTCAAACGCTTTGAAGAAGTTCTCATCAAGAGGCTAAAAGAACCTACACATTTGAATCAGTTGTAGTAATTATCTACAAATTGATTGTTTGACCGTCCCGAATAGGGTATGATTAAGTAGACATGTGACATTTGTCGACACCAATTTTTTTTTTTCAATTGTTAGGTTATTGGCGTAAACACTTGGTCACTAAAAGTTGATGATTTATCCTTAAGCAATTGCCATTAAATGCTTTAAGATTCTGATATAATTTGCAAAAAGAAGATGATGATGGATTCAAGTTTCAAATTGAAAGTTATTATTTTCTAATGTTAAGGAGACAATTTCTTAAAACGTGTTCCTATTGATTGATAAGGGATAAACGTAGTTGATTATTTATTAGTGGGTAGTTATGTTATTTTCAATTTGGTAGTTACTTTCTATGTGGTAATTATTTTCTAAATTTAGTTTGTAGTATACATATGATGATGCAGAAAATGGTTCGATGCTACGTGGAGGTGCCACAAAGGATGCGGTCTGAGTCAGCTTCCAGATAGGCAACGCGGGAGACAGCAAGGACGGCGTAAGGGCCGAGGGCAAGGCTCCCCAGACAGGTCGTGAGGGCTGGCAGCGCTGCGCAGGCAGGGTGACGATGAACAGGACCGACAGTCTACAGTCCGTGACAAGGGTGCAGCGTCGAGGGTTCGTGGACGGGAGCCAAGTGTGTTTCTCTCACTAGAATTCCAGAGAGAATGTCTTTTTAGAGAGAGAAAGTGAAAAGTCCAAATGAGAAAAGATCCTTGAAAAAGCTCCAAAGTCCACTATTTATAGGCAAAAATGTGCATGTGTCATAAGTTGACATGTGTCACCCCCTGGGAACGACACGTCGCCAGGGGGCCAAAGCACTGATCCTCCGTTGGGACTGCCGGTCCCTAAGTTCGTGCTGCCCTGCCCTTGCGACATCTCTCTGCCTGTCTGAGGAGACTGATCATGCCGCGGTAGCATGGTCAGAGTAGCCCGTTGCCCCAGCCTCCAGTCCAAGCCCTTACTGAATCCCACGGTCCTGGCAGCGGTGGGGAAGACCCGACGCCCAGCTGCCAGGTGGACTAGGCAAGATGCCCTTCCGAAGACCTGCTCCCATCTCGGAGTGACCCGGGGGTCATAGTCCTTAGGGGTGCCGACGCGAGCCCCCAGTGCCAGAGCACGTAGGCCAGTCACGCAGGCACCCCGGCGGAGATAGTGTCCTGGAGGAGTAGCCTATCCCGTGAGCATATAACATGATTGCAGCGCATGGGGCGCGGTTGAGTGCGGGCGACGAGGGTCGCAGAGTGATCTCCGAGCGACAAGGGTCGTTGCGTGGATGGCGCGCGACCGTGAGCGACGGTTGTCATGGCGACAGAGCGGCCACAAGTGACGGTCATCGAGACTACGAGCGACGGTCATCGCGACGAAGGAGCACGGCCGAGAGCGACGGTCGTCGCGACTATGGCGGAGCGCGGCCGCGAGCGACGGTCGTCGTGACAACGGAGCACGGTCAAAGGTGACGGCGTCGGTATTCAAGGCAGGTGGCCGACCCCCAAGGGTCGCCGACCCCTTAGGGTGGCCGACCCCCAAGGGTGGCCGACCCCTTGGGGTGGCCGACCCCCAAGGGAGGCCGACCCTTGGGGTGGCCGAACCCAGAGGGAGGCCGACCCCTTGGGGTGGCCGACCCCCGAGGGTGGCCGACCCCTTGGGGTGGCCGACCCCAGAGGGTGGCCGACCCCCGAGGGAGGCCGACCCTTGGGGTGGCCGAACCCAGAGGGAGGCCGACCCCCAAGGGTGGAAGGCACGCCGAAGTCGCTTCACGAATGGTTCACGTGACTTGAGCATGCGTTGCTTTGACCGGCCCTCGAGCGTTGAAAAGTTGACCGCTGACTGGGTGATGTGTCGTGCAAAGTGGGTCCCTTAGCGGGTCCTGGGGTGCGACCAGAATAGGGTATGAACATAAGCCCCCTGCGTGTGGCGCGCGCGGAGGGGCAACCCGAGCGGGCGTCGCACGCATGAACGATGTGGTTACAGCCCATCCTGCTGCGGGGGCCAGGGTCCCTGGTGATGGAGCCGATGATGACGCTAAGCCCGTGTAGCAGTTTGATTGAGCAGGCGATGGCGCTAGCCCGTGATGGCCCTCAGCCCATTCCGCAGTTTGATTGAGCCGGCGACGGCACGAAGCCCGTCCCGTAGTTTGATTGAGCCGGCGATGGCGCTAGCCCGTGATGGCGTTCAGCCCATGCCGCAGTTTGATTGAGCCGGCGATGGCGCTAGCCCGTGATGGCGCTCAGCCCATGCCGCAGTTTGATTGTGCCGGCGATGGCTTCAAGGTTGTGAGCCCATCCCGCAGTTGATTGTGCCGGCGATGGCTTCAAGGTTGTGAGCCCATCCCGCAGTTGATTGCGCCGGCGATGGCTTCAAGGTTGTGAGCCCATCTCGTAGATGATTGTGCCGGCGATGGCACTAGCCCGTGCTGGCGCTCAGCCCATGCCGCAGGGAGGGGTCCTCGTGCAGGAGCACTACGAGCGGAGCCTCCAGAATGTCGCACACTCTAGAGAGTGGGTTGAAGGTCTTCCATGCCCATGGCGGGGGCGCATGGTGTGGTGAACGGGTGTTATGCCCGGAGGCTTGTAACATGGTCGTGGTGCATGGACATGGCGACGATTGTCGCGGGGACAATACTTGGTGCCGGAGCACATGTCATGAAAGTGGTGCGGCGACGAACGTCGCGAAGCAATACTTTGTGCCGGGGCACATGTGATAAGAATGGCGCATGGGTGCGGCGACGAAGGTCGCGGAGCATATACTTGGTGCCGGGGGCACGCATGATGAGAATAGCGCACGGGCGCGGCGACGAACGTCGCGGAGCTATACTTGGTGCCGGGGGCACGTATCATGAAGATGGCGCACGGGCGCGGCGACGAATGTCGGGGAGCTACAGTTGGTGCCGGGGGCACGCATGATGAGAATGGCGCACGGGCGCGACGACGAACGTCGCGGAGCTATACTTGGTGCCGGGGGCACGTATCATGAAGATGGCGCACGGGTGCGGCGACGAACGTCGCGGAGCTATACTTGGTGCCGGGGGCGCGCATGATGAGAATGGCGGATGGGCGCGGCGACGAACGTCGCGGAGCAATACCTGGTGCCTGGGGCACGCATCATAAGCATGGCACCAGGGCGCGGCGACGACTGTCGCGGAGCAATACCTGGTGCTTGGGGCACGCATCATAAGCATGGCGCCAGGGCGCGGCGATGACTGTCGCGGAGCAATACCTGGTGCCTGGCGCACGTATCATAAGCATGGCGCCAGGGCGCGGCGACGACTATCCCGGAGCAATACTTAGTGATGTCGTCATGGCAATGCATCAAGTGACCATTGGCATTGAGCGCGCGTTGTAGAGAGCGCGATGAGTTGGCACGGGCGACGTGGTTCGAGGAGACGGCACGCGGGCGACGAGAGTCGCGGAGTTGGAGGGCCTGCGACGAGAGTAGCAGAGCTGTCGCGCGGACGCGGGCGACGAAGGTCGCAGAGATGGCACGCGGGCGACAAGAGTCGCGAAGGAGCGCGGGTGACGGGAGCACGGAGCTGTAGCACGGACGCGAGCAACAAATGTGTGAGGGCAATGAGAGTTGTAGAGCCGGCGCGCGAACGCAAGTGACACGGGCGACAAGAGTTGCGAAAGGTGCGCACGGCGCTGGTGGCGGGGGTCCGCATGGAAGGTATGCACGGCGCTGGCGACGTGGGTCGCGGAGACGGCGCCCGGGTGACTAGCGATGAGGGTCGCGGAGATAGCCCCCAAGCGATGGGCAATGAGTGTTGCGGAAGGTGGGCATGGTGCTGGCGACGGGCATCACGGAAGGCGTCCGGGTGACGAGCGATGAGGGTCGCAGAGATGGCGCCCGGGCGACGGGCAACTGGGATTGCGGAGATAGCCCCCGGACTACTGGCAACGAGGTTTGCAGGAGGTGCGCACGGCGTTGGTGACGAGGGTCGTAGAGATGGCACCCAGGCGACGAGGGACGAGGGTCACGGAGACAGCCCCCCGGGTGACGGGCAACGAGGGTTGCGGGAGGCGGCCTCCGGGCGACGGGCGTCGCGGAGACGGCCCCCGGGCGACGAGCGACGAGCGACGAGTGTTGCGAAGACGGCGCCCTAGCGACGTGCAACTGGGGGTCACGGAGTCGGCGCTCGAGTGATGGGCAACGAGTGTTGCGAAGACGGCGCCCGGGCGATGGGCAGCGGGCCGAAGGTGTGGCGCTGTGGCTGTGGAGGCTGAATGCGGTGTTGCCTTTTGAAAATAGTGGGTGCTTTTGTTAGCGTTGTGAAAATGGTGAAAATGTATTTTTCAAACCAAAAAAAGCAGTGAAACTAAAACAAAAAAGGGGAGGGGGGTCGCACAAAGTGGGTCCGCTAGTGGGCCCTTGATTGCAACCAGAATAAGTTGGGAACATAGCCCCCTGCGTGCGGCGTGCGCGGAGGGGCAACCCGAGCGGGCGCCGCACGCATAAACACATAGTAAGATGTTGATGTCGTTTGGCCGAAAAGTTACTGACATCGTCTTTGAGTGACGAAGGCGGGCGACGAGGGTCGCGGAGACAGCCCCCGGGCAGCGAGGGGCACGGAGACAGCGCCCGGACGACAAGCGACGAGGGTCGCGGAGACGGCGCCTCGGGCGACGAGCGACGAGTGTTGCGAAGACGGCGCCCGGGCTCTGGGCAACGAGTGTTGCGGAAGGCGGCGTCCGGGTGACTAGCGATGAGGGTTGCGGAGACGGCGCCCCCGGGCGACGGACAACTGGGGGTCGCTGAGTCGACGCCGGGGCTCTGGGCAACGAGAGTTGCGGAAGGCGGCGTCCGGGCGACGCAAAGATGAAGTCCGGGTGACGGGCGCCGCAAGGATGAAGTATGGGCGACAAGGGTCGCGGAGACGATGTTCGGGCGATGGGCGTCGCGGAGGTGAAGGCCGGGCGACAGGCGCATGTGCGCGAGCGATGCACAGCGGTCAAGGTTGGAAAAAAGAGAATTTTTTTTTCGTTTTGGCCTTGGCTTTGGGGATGTGCGGGAAAAAGAAAAGAAGAAAGAAGAATGAAGATGGAGAGGATGGCGCGGCGGCGGCAGGCTGCCGTGGCCGGCCGTGGGGCGGGGGAGAGGAGAGAGGTATGGTGGAGCTGAGGGGGGTAGTCGGGGTAGAGATGAAACAAGAAAGGGTCGGCGGCGCAGCGCCTTCGGCCGTGCAATGCAGGCTTACGGGATCGGGGAAGAGGGAGAGAGAGAGAGGCCGAGGGGGGGGGGTCGGGGTAGCAGGGGGGTCGGCGGGGTAGTGGGGTCGCGGCAGCAAGGGCCTGCCATGGCCGGCCGTGGGGCTTGCTGTTGCGGGGAAAAGGGAGAGGGAGAGAGGACGAGGGGGGGTCGGCCAAGGGGCCGAGGGGGGGTTGGCGGGGTGGGGGGGTCGGTGGAGCAAGGTGGTCGGCGGGGTGGGGAGGCCGAACTGCCGTCGGCGGCGCGAGGCAGGTGCGGCGCTCGGAGAAGAGAGAAAGAGAAGGGAAATTAAGGTTGGGTCAGGTCGGGTCAACGGCGCGGGTTGACCCGTTCAAGCTGAATAAAAAAGATAGGGGAAACGGGCCGGGCAGACGCGGGTCAGGGCCCTCGCAGTTCGGGTTCTGCCCATCTGGGCTGCTTTTTGATTTTGACTTTGGAAATAAAATTCGCAATGCGATTTTTTTTTTTTTTTTGTGGAGCCTTTAAAAGGAGCATGAGAGGGGATGTAAAATTTGGAGGAAGAAATAATTTTGAGGTGAAAGGGAGAGAAAGAGGGAGGTTGGGGATTGATGAAAATTTTCGTGAAAAATTTTCTAAGTGTTGGAGAGAGCACCGGAGGGTGAAAAATTTTTGTGAAAATTTTTCTAAGTGTGGAATGAGGGTGTTGACCCGACTGCGAAAAATGAAGAAATGTTTCTTAGTGTTGAAGAATGACAAGGGCGACGAGTGAAGTCGCGGGAGTGATGACTCGACCGCGAAAAATGAAGAAATTTTTTCTAAGTGTCGAAGAGAGGGGAGGGTGCCGAGCGAAGTCGCGGGGGTGATGACCTGACCGCGAAAAATGAAGAAATTTTTTCTAAGTGTCGAAGAGAGGGGAGGGCACCGAGCGAAGTCGCGGGGGTGATGACCCGACCGCGAAAAATGAAGAAATTTTTTTTCTAAGTGTCGAAGAGAGGGGAGGGCGCCGAGCGAAGTCGCGGGGGTGATGACCCGACCGCGAAAAATGAAGAATTTTTTTCTAAGTGTCGAAGAGAGGGGAGGGCGCCGAGCGAAGTCGCGGGGGTGATGACCCGACCGCGAAAAATGAAGAAATTTTTCTAAGTGTCGAAGAGAGGGAGGGCGCCGAGTGAAGTCGCGGGGGTGATGACCCGACCGCGAAAAATGAATAAAATTTTCTAAGTGTCGAAGACGGAGTGTGGAGTTCGGCGGTGGGTCGGCATCGACGACCGACTGAGTGACCGAGGCACGGGAGGGTTGGCAAGACGTGTTGCATGCATGCCCGCGAGGTCGCACTGCCCGAGGGGGATGTCGGCTGACGGAGTTGAGACTTAGTAGCGTGGCTCGAGCCACCCCGTGCACCACGTATCAAGTCGCTACAATGAGAGGCATGCAGAAGGGGTAGGGAGCTTGGCTTGCTTGGGGTAGGCAAGGGGTGAAGCCCCCAATGAAGTGAGACATAACACCAAGGGTGGTGCCAGTAGAACAATGTTAGCTTGAATATTCTCCAAGTCTGGAAATGACGGCCTCTTGGATGGCTGGGTAGAGGATGTGACCGGTAGTTCTAGTAGCCATACGTTGCTGATGCATGGTTGCGTGAGTGTCAGGCAAGGAATGAACTGCACTGTTGGTAGTCCTCATAGCCCTCCGCTGCACATGCATGGTGCCTGAGTCTGGAAGATATGCAGACTGCAACACGATGCTCACCTCCCCAGCGGAGTCGCCAAAATGATGATGCGGAAAATGGTTCGATGCTACGTGGAGGTGCCACAAAGGATGCGGTCTGAGTCAGCTTCCAGGTAGGCAACGCGGGAGACAGCAAGGACGGCGTAAGGGCCGAGGGCAAGGCTCCCCAGACAGGTCGTGAGGGCTGGCAGCGCTGCGCAGGCAGGGTGACGATGAACAGGACCGACAGTCTACAGTCCGTGACAAGGGTGCAGCGTCGAGGGTTCGTGGACGTGAGCCAAGTGTGTTTCTCTCACTAGAATTCCAGAGAGAATGTCTTTTTAGAGAGAGAAAGTGAAAAGTCCAAATGAGAAAAGATCCTTGAAAAAGCTCCAAAGTCCACTATTTATAGGCAAAAATGTGCATGTGTCATAAGTTGACATGTGTCACCCCCTGGGAACGACACGTCGCCAGGGGGCCAAAGCACTGATCCTCCGTTGGGACTGCCGGTCCCTAAGTTCGTGCTGCCCTGCCCTTGCGACATCTCTCTGCCTGTCTGAGGAGACTGATCATGCCGCGGTAGCATGGTCAGAGTAGCCCGTTGCCCCAGCCTCCAGTCCAAGCCCTTACTGAATCCCACGGTCCTGGCAGCGGTGGGGAAGACCCGACGCCCAGCTGCCAGGTGGACTAGGCAAGATGCCCTTCCGAAGACCTGCTCCCATCTCGGAGTGACCCGGGGGTCATAGTCCTTAGGGGTGCCGACGCGAGCCCCCAGTGCCAGAGCACGTAGGCCAGTCACGCAGGCACCCCGGCGGAGATAGTGTCCTGGAGGAGTAGCCTATCCCGTGAGCATATAACATGATTGCAGCGCATGGGGCGCGGTTGAGTGCGGGCGACGAGGGTCGCAGAGTGATCTCCGAGCGACAAGGGTCGTTGCGTGGATGGCGCGCGACCGTGAGCGACGGTTGTCATGGCGACAGAGCGGCCACAAGTGACGGTCATCGAGACTACGAGCGACGGTCATCGCGACGAAGGAGCACGGTCGTCGCGACTATGGCGGAGCGCGGCCGCGAGCGACGGTCGTCGTGACAACGGAGCACGGTCAAAGGTGACGGCGTCGGTATTCAAGGCAGGTGGCCGACCCCTTGGGGTGGCCGACCCCCAAGGGAGGCCGACCCTTGGGGTGGCCGAACCCAGAGGGAGGCCGACCCCCGAGGGTGGCCGACCCCTTGGGGTGGCCGACCCCCGAGGGTGGCCGACCCCTTGGGGTGGCCGACCCCCTAGGGAGGCCGACCCTTAGGGTGGCCGAACCCAGAGGGAGGCCGACCCCCAAGGGTGGCCGACCCCCAAGGGAGGCCAACCCTTGGGGTGGCCGAACCCCAAGGGTGGAAGGCACGCCGAAGTCGCTTCACGAATGGTTCACGTGACTTGAGCATGCGTTGCTTTGACCGGCCCTCGAGCGTTGAAAAGTTGACCGCTGACTGGGTGATGTGTCGTGCAAAGTGGGTCCCTTAGCGGGTCCTGGGGTGCGACCAGAATAGGGTATGAACAGCATATTAGATACAAGACTCGTTGTAAAGGACATTAATCATCATCAATCGAATCCTTATTTTTCTTTCTCTTTTCAAAGAGAAGTCTTTCTTCTTTGGAAGACTAAGCCTTTATAGATTAGAAGTTAGATACTTTTAATTTACATTTGATCGTTTGTATGGTTTCTTTTTAAACAGTGCACTTTCTACAATTTAAAATTTTTATTTTGCAGTTTTCAATCTTTCAAACGCTTTGAAGAAGTTCTCATCAAGAGGCTAAAAGAACTTACACATTTGAATTAGTCGTGGCAATTGTCTACAAATTGATTGTTTGTTGCATAGGAGCGCAAAACAATGCTAACAAAAAAAAGTATTATTTCACCCAAACCATTAGGTCTGTTTGAAATCACTTCGAATTTTGATTTTCTGTTTTAAAAAAAAAATCATAACCAGTTTAGTTTTTATTTCTTAAAAAAAAAGGGGTGTTTGATTATCCAATTTTTATTTTAAGTTTTTTCTTTGGTGATGGTACAATGGTGGTGGCAGTGGCCGGTTAGTGGCGGTGGACCGCGTGCCATGGTGGTCGGTGGGTGGTAGTTGATGGCGAGTGGCGGTGGCCCGCGGCGGTGGATAGTGGTGACGGGCAGTGGTGATTTTAAGAGAGGGGGGGGGGGGGGGGTGTCTCAAAATAAAAACCAAAACTCAAAACTCCAAAATGAGAATTTTCAAAAACAGTCCTATTTTTAAAATTGAAGGAAAAAAAAACGATAACTGTGTGCCAAACACGTTTTTTTCCTGTTTTAAAAATTGAAAATGGAATGGAATAGATTTCAAACTCTACCTTAGTTACCAATTTTGTTGTTTTTATTTTTCATGTTTGTGGAGGTATTAATATTAATCCTATTCAAAGGAAAAAAAAAAAAACACGACCATGAATGCTTATTATACAATTATAATCCGGAGAGTAGTACAATTTACTATCACACTCTAGAATCTTAATTTAATTTGCATTCTCATGTTTAACCAAGAGGATTTGTTTGGTATCAGTCCTCCTACTAGAATATATTGGATAATTTAGGACAAATGGTCCTAACCGTTTAGACCGCATGATATATAATAAGATATCATCGTGTCTCCTTAAGCCCCCTTTCTTATTACACCAGCTCTCCTCATCAAACGGTACTAAATGATGGGGACAAATGATCTAAAATCAAATAATACTTGCTCTTTCGCTATAGATATAAATGATATCTATTACTTTCAGCCACGTCGTTATCATTTTCGCTTCATTCATATTATTCTCAATTGTCGCTATAGATAGAGATTCATTCATATTATTCTCAATTGGCCCTGCTCTATTGTCGCTATCATAGCGACAATTGAGAATAGAAGCCATGTCCACTTCGATGAACGTAGTGAACCAAAATAAAAAGTTAGGATGATAAAGTCAGGTAACAAGGCAGGTACAGGCATCAGCAAATGCACAAATGAAAATGTAAAAGACCCAACATTGACGAGGAGAAATGAAAGCGACATCCTCTCACTTAGGCGCCGTACACTCGCAAAACAATGTCAAGTGAAAGGAGAAAGACCCAACATTGACGAGGGGTTGACGATCAAAATCCACACTCTTTCTCCGCCTTCTTTATGAATGCACCCTTGTTCGCAGTAGTACAGCATATAGTTCAGTCGTCAGTGTTTGATCTTCAAGCTTCCTGCAACCTTTTGGTAATAACCTCTCTTTCTCTCTCCATTCGCCTTTTCCCATGTCACATATATCTTCTTTTGTGTGTGCGTGTGTTGTTTTATGCAGCAATTACCTGGTTATATGAACTCTTTTTCTAGTTGCTTTGTTGGGTATTCCACTGCGTGTGATACGGGTTTCTTTTAGGACTCTGGTTGGTTGTTGAGAAAGATGGAGGAGATCTAAAAGCTTTTTTTCTTTGCTGCTAAGGAGGGAGGGAGGGGGGGATCTAGTTAATCGTGTGGTCTCGAGCAGTATTAAAGTTTTTGATGCCCTTCTACTGTAAAGAATTGTTCGCTGTGTGTTGGCATCGTGGTTTCGCGTACATATGGACTGTAATCTTTGCGACGAACATAAAGTTTTGATCTTTTCTGGTGTTTTTTGGTGATGGAATGACTCATTTTTAAAGAATTTTTGTTGTGACGAACCATTTTTACATTGGCCGAAGCCTGAAATGTTTCTTTACTTTGTAAGGTACAACCTGTTGTATGGAGTAGCGTATTGTTTTCTTTCATTGGCAACTAGTTATGTTTATCGTGCCAAGCTTATTGCGGGTAAATGAGTTAGAATTAACTTACTTTTGTTTGTCGGTAATGTTTGAATAAGATTTCAAGAAAGTAACGGGGGAAGATAATGTGACAACTGTAAATAGGTACTGGAATATTGGCAGGGTTAGTAGTTCACTTTACTACATGACAAGATTGAAAATTATGCACAGAAAGCAGCCTCCTAAGCTATGGCGCTAATATTTGAGGACTGTGATTTAAGTTATAACATTTTTCTAAAAGCTTCATCATTGTACGTGTTAATCTCACAAACCAACACCATCTTGATATTTGTTTTTCAGATGTATGGTTAATTTAGGTATTTTGAATTTCCATGGTTGACTATCGGCTTTTTTTACAACCGAGTTTGTGGAAGTAATAGAGTATTTTAATTGCTACCTGCCGCTAGTTTTTTAGATGGTTGTACTTGATGCCTAATCCTATTTTCATAATTTATGATTTCGTTTGTCGGGGTTGGTGGAGGAGGTCACTGGTATAGAATATGATTGAGCATGCTCACTTCTCCAATGTATAATGTGATCGGGAGATACGGGAAAAGAAAAAGAGTGTACGGAGCCTGCCAGGGTTGATGACAAGGATATGAAATGAAGAAGTTAAGAAAAAGATTGAGATATTGCATCAACTCTTTGGTTAAGTTGTGGTTCTATAACTTGAGATGATACTAAGTTGGCCAAAAATGAGGTCTAATGTGCAGTTGTCTTCCATCATCGTGTTCCAATATTAGTTCCATGTTCTATTGCTTTCTCTTGTACTGAATGTACTATTAGGATTGCTGATTTCTTACTATGTAATGGAACTGCAGTTAAAATCATTTGCTCTGCAATGGGTAAGACCGTTCAGTTGTATGGGTTCCCTTTCCTTGAATCTGCAGACGTAATTAAGACGTTTCTGGAGAATTATACGGGACAAGGAACTGTATATGCTTTAGAGGTTAGGCAGTCTGAGAAACCAGGATCAAGAACATCTGCTAAGGTCCAATTCACTAACAACAGAAGTGCTGAGTATATTATTTCGTTGGCCGAGAAATGCCTGTGGTTTGGAAGATCTTATTTAAAGGCTCGGGCAATGGAACTTGATATTGTACAAAAGCCTAAGACGTTTGTGCATGAGATGGAAGAAATAAATCTGCATTTTGGTTGCCAGGTCTCTAGGGAAAAATTTTCAGTGCTCTGGAAAACTGCAGATGTTTCTGTGAAATTTGGCTTTGGACTGAGAAAATTGTACTTCCTTCTGTCTTATCGGTGCATTGGATATAAGCTTGAGCTCTTCTACGAGAACATGTGGCAGATTGAGCTACATCGTCCACGCGGTCATACTTCGAAGTTTCTCCTCATTCAGGGTTGCTCGACGAAACCTATTATTTTTGGTGTTTCAATATATGCTTCTTATAATTCTCTTGCTTGACTAATGAGATGGATATCTTTCACCAACGTCCTTTCGATTGTTATTCTAGTCCACTGCTGTAGCTTCTGAGGTGTCTTCTTTCAGAATATACGAGACATCTATGATGACCAGCCCGACTAAGTTGCATCAGAACTCCCTATCTCAATTATGTCGTTCAAGGCTGAAGCTTACTACAAATCTGAACTGATTAGGCCTAGTGACCAATACCAACTAGGATCCTTTACAACTCTTTATACCTCAATTGATCGTAGAAGGCTGAATTTTAGGTGCATATTTGATCTGATTAGACGTGATGCCTTGTTATCATGTCGCTGTTGATTGATGAGTTGTTTTCACATCATCAAACTCATCAATCGAGCCTTTGTCCCAAACTAGTTCGTGTTGGCTACGTGAATCTTTTCTCCATCCCTCCTATCAAAGCACGCGTTCTCGGACAAATTCTTAGCAATCAAGTCTTTCCTCACTACTTCTCCCCAAGTTATCCTTGATCTACCCTTACCTCAATTTACCCCATATCTTCATCAACCTGGCACAGAAATGACTGCTTCTCACAGGGACATGTAAAGCCCTATGTTGGATATGCCAAACCATCTGAAGCGGGGTTCCGTCTTATTTTCCTCAACTGGCACCACTCCTACTTTGTTGTGGATATTCTCATATTTTATTCTTCCCTTCCTTGTCTGGTTGCATGTCCACCTAAGCATCCAAATATCATTACACTCATATTATTTGTATAATGTTTCTTAGCTGCCCAAACATTCTGAATCATACAACATTATTGGTCTCACTGTCGTCCTTTAAAATTTCCTTTTACCATCAGACAACATCCTAGAAGCAGATCTTTACTTTAGCTACATCTTATAATTCAGAATGTCAACATTTAAGGGATAAGCAACATCCTTGTGTCAATGATCTTGTGTTAAAATAGGGCAAGAATGTAGCATTGAAAGTGTAGAGCTGGATCCTAAAAAATAGGCGAGTCTGTATTCGAGGCAGACTAGATGCTTCCATTGAGAGTGAGAGGTATTGGGATTTGGAATGTATATTGAAAATTTAGCATTTCCGAGGGCCTTTAGTAGCTAGGTTAGGCTATGCTGCCGTTTGGGATGTTTGGTGACTATAAACCTTTTTACCAGGCAGGCTTAATGCTTGGAGGCCCTCACCTTCACAAAATTAAGCTATTAAAGATGCATTAAACTTCTCTCCATCTTAGGCATGTGTAATGGTGATTTCCGATCCAATGTCATATGGAATCTTTGAAATGTTCAACACTTGGTGAAGAATATGGAATATGTGCCCACATTTTTCATCACATATGCCTTCACGACCATGCATTATAAATAGGAAGCAATTTATCCTATATGTATTTTTGTCCCATAACTGCTTTACACTGAGGATTTATCTATTTGGACAACGTGCAAATACATGAAAATAAAATCCTCTGGCCCAAAGTAGGTTCTCACCAATTCTTTCTGGGATGTACAAAAGTAACCGAATATCTATGGAGGTTGTGGCTGGAAAAGAAATGATGGTTTGGCGACGAAGTTGAAATGGTAGTGACATTGTCGGTGACTTTGTGTGAAGGCCTGTTGATTCGCGTTGGGGGTTGGTAGATGACAAAGTTGCAGGGGCTAAGATGCTGATTTTAGGCCACCAATTGGGTTTAGTGGTGTGCAAATTCTGACGGTGAGGCTTCATTACAAGGCAATGGCAACAATACGAGGCACTGACTTAGCGCCCAGGATAACCGCCTAGGTGCATAATGACGTGGAAGTCTTATAGGATGGCTGTGCGTTCAGGTGGATGACTACGCGGATGGTACCAATGACTAGGCGGCTGTGGGATGTCCTCTCCATTGACAATCTGCAACCCCTTATCCAGTGTTTCTTTGACATATTGAACAAAGTTGAGGACCTTTGACCACCATCAGACAGTGCACTTTTATGCTCATCAAATTCCATTTTGTGCTTTTGATGTGGAAAGGAAAAGATTCTGAAATTCATGGGTGGATAAAGCTGAAGAATTTTGACTACCAGACAGTAGCACTTTTATGCCCATCAAATTCCATGCTTACTGCTTTTGATGTGGAAAGGAAAAAGCATCCTGAGATTAATCGGTGGATGTGATTCCTACGCATAGAGCCCTAGAAACTTCATTGAAGCCCTCTTCAAAACACGAACCATGCTGTCAAATTACGGGTGAGATGCCTATTGAAAGACTTAAATAAATTGGCTTATGTTGGGAAAATCAGGGATCCTTTTTCATGATTTAAATCTGAGATTACTCTTCAAAGCTGAACCAAAAATAACTAGGTTCAAGAGTTCTTAAAAATCTGAAATGCAAAATCTTTTATGGAGAGTAGAATGGAAAAGACATTGAACTCTGTGCAAAGTCAAAAGTGAGAATTCAGGGGTGGATGGTTTTTTAATATGATGGTCTTTCTGTGTTGACGCTTAAGAGTTCACTCTTGACTTGGTTGTTTCCCAGCCAATACTCTTAGGCTATTATACCTATTGATGTTAAGTCAGTCTTGACCTTCCCGCTACCACTAACAAGCCCTTAGCTTGTTAACATCACCCCGGTATTATGCAAGCCGTATATCAACTTTGGGTGTGAACCAAATGCATGTAACAACCATTACTCTTTGCCTTTGTGCTATCTATAAGCATATTGGGTTCAAAACAAGGTGGGCATGTGATGTGAGATACAATAGCACCTTGGCAGTGATATTGGACTTTGCTTTGAGTGCTCACACGGAGCTAAATTTACCTTTACTAGGTAGTTTTGGTGAGACCCGTCAGGAGTCCTTGCAGGAAACTAGTGCAATCTTCCACTTTTTATGAAAAAGCTCCATGTGAGTTGGAACATCGAAAGTTCACATATAGCATTTGTGTGCCTAAAT